>VZRS01004538.1:0-96061 GCA_013398055.1 Ifrita kowaldi | reverse complement strand
TTTGTGTTTTTTTTTTTTTTTTTTTTTTTTTTCCTTTCCTCTCACACTTCTCAGCATTCATGGTTAATTAGGCAGCGTTTTAGTTGGAAATTTCTCCGTTGTTATTTTTAGGACTGTAATGAGTCATTTGTGCCGCGTTCGAGTGCGAGTTCTGGTAGGATTTTGGTCTCTAGTAACCTCTGCGGGAACGGGCTCCGGCCGGGCAGGATGCAGCCGGGGGTTTTCGTGGAGTGCCTTAGGAGCAGTACAGAAATTCGTGCTCAGCAGAAAACGCCGTATTTCTTGTTAGTTTGGGTTTGTTCTGGTGGCTCAGACCCCGTGGAAGCAAACCGGAGAGGTGCTGTCTTTGCTGTCAAGGTTGATGCTCCGCAGCTTTGAGCGGCAGCAGCGGTAGGAGAGGAACGAAGGACCGGGCTCGTTCCGGATGGCTCCGAGGTGTCCGATGGGGAGCACGGAGTCTTTGGCAGGTTGTTTGGTATTCATGAAAGGCGAAAAGTGTCCGTCACAGCCCGAGGTAGTGTCATCAGAACGGCGCGATCCCTGCCTTCCAGCTCCGAGGGCTGTGCATTATGTTAATGCCGTTCTCTGCATAAGATGGGAACTTCAGCCGCTGTCAAAGCATCAGCAGAGATTTAAACAGGCTGGGCTTTGCTGATTTGCTTCGGTGCTGTCTTAGGAATTAGTTCTGGTACACACACTCGGACAGACCCGTTCCTTTTTATTCGCTTGGGCTCNAAGGAGGGAGGGAAAGATGCAGAGCAGAAACGAGCAAAACCCACTTTCCGAGAGAGGTTTTAGTTTGTTGTTTTTTTTTTTTAATTTTTTTTTTTCCCCTCGCCTCTCTCTGACAGATGGGTTGTATTGTTCTCGACCATTTTTTGCCTGCTCTGTCTGAGAACGTGTTTTCATCTCGGAGAGGAGGATGTGTGCAAATTGAGATCCATATGTTAGGAAGAATAAACAAGTTAGGCCGGTTGCAACCAACTGCGATACCGGTAAAAGGCTCTTTTTAGGCAAACACTGTGTGGATTCGTTGGCAGTGGCTTAAAATGTTGGCAAAATTAATAAATACAATAAAGACATGATTTTTTAGCAGAGGGTTTCTAAGCACATGTTTTAACCTTGATAAAATCCGTGCAGTTTTTCTTTCAACGCTTCGGCTGTGTCAAGATGGTAAAAATATACTGAGTAGTCACTGTTTTTGGAATAGTTCACAGTGTTTCATTAAGTGATAAATAACTCTTCCCAGTGTCCTTTTGCATGTGTTCCATAAAACAGAGGTTATTGGGAACAAGTCTTGGTCAGCCCCTTTGTCTGATCCTTCTACTGTTTCCCAGCTGAGTATGACCTTACTTCAGCATTATTTGTTTTTCTTCAAGCAGATCCCATTCTTATTGTGGGTTTGTTTTTGTTGGCGTTTGACTTTTTTTTTTTGTTGGTTTGGGGTTTGTTTTTTGGACCTGGAGCTTTTTTAGAAATGTGCCTTGAGTTTGACTCAGTGAATTTTGGTTACTGAGTCTGTGTGAGCAGAACATCATCTTCTTCTTTCTCTTTGCTGCATTGTTTATTAAACCTAAACATTACAATGACCTCACTATTTTTCATTCTAGTTAATGTTTTGATACAATAAATTTTATTAACTGCTGCTGTGAAAACTTGTGACTGAGGAAGGAGGTTTTAGAGAGACACCAATTAAACATTTTTGAATTTATGTGCCAAAAAGTGGTCACAGTGAGTTGTTGGGAGTCTGAGCTCTGGTCTTTGCTGTTCCATCTCTCAGAAAATATGTTGGGGTCTGGCTGTAACTCATCCTGACACCCTCCACTAGAACTTTCTGTATGCTGAGTGGGATTTGATGAAATGATTTATCCTCTGCACATACGTGGTCACATCCTGCTCGAGGTGGTGAGGAGGTAGAGACAACGTGCACCATCATCTGGGTGTGCTTTTGTCGCATTTCAAAGTAGGCTTTGGTTTCTGTAGTCTGAAGATCCGTCTGAAGGCTGAGGGAAGATGAAGCAAGAGGCATTTTTGCAGTTAGAGGCTTCAGACATCACATGGTTGGTCAGGGTTTTCCACAACCTCAATAAAAGTAAAGAGAAATCACAAGAGCAGCCAAAAGCAGAAGCTAACTCCAGTGAAAGTGCTGTTGAAGTTCATTTTTTGTTGTGTACTTACATGCCACTTTGGAAGTCCATGGGGTCTGAGCTTACCAGCTCACTAGGGCAGATTTTTGTTTATCAGGGGTTTTAGTATGTCACAGTTCGGCTTTGTGTTCTCTGAGAAATTATTTGCTTCACACTTCCCTCTAGCATTGTTCTTCTAGGTAAACTGGGGAGACAGTCAGAACATGATACTACTGAGAATGTGGCAGGCCCTGCCTCAATTGCTTTATAATTCACATCTGCACTGCTTTATAATTTACATCTGCACCCTTTAAACTGGTGGATGCCTTTGTCTTCTTCTAGAAAACAGTGTTCGGTCTCGTTATTAAAATTAACATGTCAAGACTTACAAGAAACAACATGCAAGGAGAACCCCAGCAAGATTTACATGGGATCTTAGCATGTGGGAATGAACTGATTTGAATTTAAAATTAAAGCGATGCAAACTGAAAGGTGGGTGTTCATTCTCAAAGTGAATGTCCTCGAGGCAAAACCTAAATGCAGTAGCCATGCTTTACCCCTAGACCCTCTGTGACTTGCAGAGGGATGTGTGTTTTACATAAGACTTGAGTTTTTGTCAAAAATAAATTGGGAGTTTGGGTCGTCGTGCCCAGAGTCCCTTCCTTTGCAGCAGGCACCTGAGAGAACTGGCCAGCTACCTTCTTGTGGGATTATTTTATTTAGGAACTTCAATAAAAGACTCTGTTGAAACATAACATCCATGTCAGATGACAAAATTCCCCTCTTTTTTTAAGGAATTCCTTCCAAAAGACATCACATACAATTAATATTGCCAATTCTTTTATCAGAAACTTCTGCACAAGATCTTTTCTCTCTTACCAAAAGCCTTGGGACTGTTAGAAGCTGAGGTGTTGGTGGTTCAGATTGCCTGCCCACTGTGCCAGCTTTGAACCCAGCAGCCACCTCTTTTTCGTTAACACCACTGGTACAGAGGACAACAAATCCACAAGCTCTTACTTACCACGTGGAAAATTTCATTTTCTTCTGTGAAAGAAATTTACAGTCAGAACTTCAGTCCCTAGGACTGGCAGAGTGTTTCCTTATCAATCCAGGACCAAGCTTTAACAGCAATCTTCTTCTTGATTTCAAAGTCTATGTTAATTAGGAAATAGACTGAGGGTCCCCAAATTGTCCAAATGTAGTCACTTTTTCACCAACTTCATGAGAAGAATACATAATACAATATGTGTGGGAGAATTACTGCCCTCTTCGAACCATTCTTGAAGTTGTTTGTCCCCAGGTGTGATGGAAAAGGGTAATAGCACAGACAGAGAAGACCAAACAGTTTTGGTTGTTTTCAGTAACTTTGAACCCCAGTAGCTTCCTACAAGTAACTAAAGAGGCCTGCTGAAATATCCCCATTAATGACTATTTTCAAAGTGTCTCCCTTGTGAGTTCAGTTCTTTAGTGCCGACGTTTGAGTTTAATTTGGCCTTTGGACACTTTGTCTCTTAGAAAAGAAGATATCGGAGTGAATATTTGGTCAGAATGTGAGTGGTGGCATAAAATACAGCGGGGTTAGTCCTGTGTAAGTGTCTCTGGAAGGAGGGCAGGACAATTCTGCCTAGGAGGTGGTGTGGCTGGGGCCGTGTGCTGCAGTGTGGCTCGAGTCACGCCGTGGGAACCCGTGTGGCTGCGTTTCCTTACTGGACCTTCCTGTCACTGCTGGGCTTCTATTCCCACTTACAGCTCATTTAGACTTCACTGATTTGTGAGGGAAACAGATGCATTCTGAGGACTTAATTTTCTTCAGGAGGTACAGGGATAAAGCCATCCAGATTCCTACCAGGCAGAGCTCCGTGGAATTACATAATAGCCGAAGAGATAACCGCTTGTTTGTTCGGGTTTTTTTTTTTTTGTTATGTATCTGTTCTAGATAAAAATAAATGGCAGAGACCTTGGCTTTACAAGCTAATTTACCATCTGCCTCTCATCTAGTACGTACAGCCTGCATCTTTTGTGTAAGAATTTTTCATATTTCTTCTGGCTTCGTATGTTTAGGGTAATGACAATTGTTGTTTGTAATTGCAGCGCATCTGCTGCAAAAGGGAGGAGAAGATGGAATATGCAGTCGCCAGGTTCCTGGGTGAATGAGAATGGACCTGTGGTCTGTTTCTTGCTGAGCTTTAGAGGGTAGGCTTTTATGCCAGACAGAAGAAAGAAGTTTCAAATGAAGTGGTGCACCTGCTTAATACGAAATTTAAAGAAAAAAAACCCCCACAAACTGAAGCTTTTAATACTCTTGTTAAGCGATGGAGTCAAATTCTGCCCTGTTGCATCTGTTTTGTGCTTTTGAAGCAGTCAAGTGGATGGGGCTGCACCAGCAGAGCATGGCCACTATAATTTTTTTTTAGTCATGATGCAGTTATTACCTCAAGTGCTTTGAATATTAAGCACTCTAATAACACCAGCATGGCAGGGCTGAAATGGGTAAATGAGTACCCAATTAAAAGAAAGGGAATTGAAGCTAAATATTTGCGATTAGAGGAAGAGCATTTTCTTTTTCTGGGTCAAAAAGCCACAAACTGCAGCCAGCTTATTGCATATGAATATCAAGGCCTGGCTGCCTAAAATGCTATTTGAGTCTCACAAAGCTGAAGCCTGTGAGTGGCTGTCTGGGACTGAGTTCCTCTTCCTTCTCCGCTTGGAGAGGTGAAGGTCTTATGCTGTCACCAGAGAAATGTGAGTCAGAAAGGCAAGGGCAGTGCAGAGGGGCACATCTGTGCACAGCTGGCAGTGAAAAGTTACTCCCCTGGGTCTTCATTTTGACCCTGAGTCTTGGAGAATTACTTGAGGAAGAATTTGCCCCAGAGGAACAAATTGACAGTACATAAACACGAAGAGGATTGATGGGAGATCTTTTGGAAAACGAGTTGGGTCAGTCTGTTTTGTAACCAGAACTGCTGTGTCCTTCACAAGGAGTGTGCAAGAGTGTCCAGTGATAATGACTGTAAAAATCACACTGTTAGTAGTGGCTGGAGCTGGTGGGGCTTTGAGACATAAGGGGATTCTTCCTGCCCTGGTGTGTGGCAGCCTTGGTTCTGTAATTCCAAGCCCAGTTAGTGGTGAGGCAGGACACCCAGCCAGCTCTATGGACCAGCAGGAGGACAGAGGGCTTTTCCAGCACCCTCCTAAACAGAGATGGCACTTGGACAAACCTGAGCAGCCCTGGTGCCCCGCTGATATTCCTCCTGGCTGGCTGATTGTGGATTCCACACACAAACACACACAAAAGGTCTCTCCCCCAGTGGGTTTTGGACACTGTCCATCCAATCAGATCCTCAGACTCTGGTCTCCTTCAGTTGTTGTACCTGGACCTACAACCCCTCAGATCTGCAACCTCTCACTCCAGCAGTTGAAAAACTTCTGCTGCTCATGCTGAGACCACGGTGGCATCTCCTGCACAGTGGTGAGGGCATTCCCACGTGAGGAAGCTGGGAGCAGTGTTTATCAGGAATGCAGGTTGGACTGCAGTGAATAGGATCCCTGTCAGGCAGGTGTAGCTGCCTCCTTACATGCTTCTGGCCCCTTTAATCCCCATTTCCATCTACTTTCTCAGGCCTGTTCCTCCTCAGTCCTTGATCCATTCCTTTCCCTGCCTTTTGCAATTCTCCTGCATGTCCTGTGACGGTTGGTTCTCACTCTGTAATTCCCATAGCCACCCCTTTGGCTGGTTTTACCCCTTCCCAAACTTCTGTTCCCCCTGCATGACATGGTAAAGTACAGCATTCCAGGGAGAGAATTTCCCTGTGGACACATCCTGGTGGGCTTTCCTCCAGGAACAGTCCTTTTCATTTTAACATCTTCAGAGTAGCCAATTCAGGGAGGGGGCTGTGTCCTCTGAGCCTCAGCTCAGTCTCTGTGCTCACTCTGACTGGTCTTTTATCACATAACTGAGCATAGACCATTTTTAGACCTTCTTGGTTGATTTGATTTTTCTAAGCTTTGTATTTAAAAATAAATGAAATAATATGGCTGGCCAGCCATTTGTTTAAGCCCGTGGAAAGTTTCCCTGTGGTGTAAATCATCACTGAAGTGGAACTCGCATTAGGCACATTTTTACCCTCTCATGTGAAAGTTTCAGGAAAGTTGTGACTGCAAGTAGGGAATGGAGCTGCTGCACTTGTGATTATAATAAATCAGGTTCTGCTGTCTTAAAGGCTGAGTTATGACAATATGTGTGAGCTGCTGTATCACAAACAGTCAGAGCAGCTTGACAGACATCCCTGAAGGAGGTTGACTGTTTGATTTCTTGCCTGGGAGAATGATGATGTAAACCTGAAGGAGAAATACATAACGTGAAGTACTCACAAGTCCATGAACCCTGGGGTTACCGTAAGGCTTGGTGTTCATGGAGAATGATTGTGCAGTAGTGTGACATCTGGGGACACCAAAAGAAAGATGAAACTTCAGAATATACATGATAATACTTAACAGATTCACTCTTTATAGTCTCCAAGCAGAGGTATGGGCATCAGTCTCCTGAATCCCATATATTCTATTCACATTATAAAACCAACCTAACACATAAAAATAAAGCAGCTTTCCCATATAGGGCATGGCTGTGACGTTTTAGCACTCATCTTTTGATTCTTATTGACGGGCAGTAAAAATAAACTCCCCAAGCAAAGTGAACTGGGACAAAAGATGGCACACGTTTTACAATAAATAAAAATAACTTCAAAGTCAACCTACAATTCTTCTCAGATGTTCATACTCTTCTGCTCTGAAAGTACAGGCCCAAATGAACCTTGGAATCACTGCAATGACAAATTGGACAGAGTTTAGCCAAGAACAGGTTATCAGCGTTCTGCCAGGGCTGTTGGCTTATGATAGAGCATTTTGGACCAAATTAACAGAAATTAATAAAGTTTGATGAAGGAAGGGTATGGCCTAATACCCAGAAGAAACTTTCCCACTGATTTGTATGTTTCACTGCTAAAACTGCATTCTAAAAAATACAGAAGCCGATGTAATTCATTTTAAATGTCAGTGTTGAATGTCACTGATATGCAAGGCCTGTTTATAGGGTAGTGGAATGTGTCAGCAGACTCCATGCAATATAGGTGTGTCTGAAAGCATCAGAGGATCCCCTTTCAGAGTGCTCAGAGAAACGTGTTACAAGTATATTGTATGTGCATTGTCTTTTTATAGATATAAATATATTCAATATATATTCATTTAATATATCTCTATAGATACCTGTAAATATGAGTGAGTATATCTATACACACACAGGCTATATATATTTTTATAGATATATATAGGTTATACATAGATATTTATAGGTTATCTCTGTTCTCATATTTAGATGTATGTATGCACATACACTCAGGTATATTTATTTATGTGCAAAAACTGCCAGCGTATCACTGCAACAAATACTTTGAAGATAACATTTTTATCGAGGTGTATATTCCTCCTCCTCCTTTGTAGTGACAAGATGATGTAATTATGGGAAAGCAGCAGCAGCCTGATTTTTTTTAAAATGAAAAGCAAGAGAGTATCGGTTGCTTAGAAGTGGTTCAGGTCTGTTGCTACTGGATTAACAGCATAACAGGCTAAAGTAGCAGGAAAAATGAGTGTAAAATGGAAGCTGTTTTATCTGAGTGACAATGGTGTAAAGAATGGCAGGAAGAAAAGGCAGCATTTTGCAGATGCTTTTCAATGGGGACTTAGTACATTACATAAGTTGAGTAATTTTCTGCTCCCAGTCATTTCTCTCATAATCAGATTGTTTGTGCTTTGTTTTTGTTTCCTTTAGAAGTTGTAAGAATTGGTTGGAGCTCTCATGTGTAGCAGTGGTGGGTCCAATTCAGACCTGTTTGGGCAATTTTGCCTGTTTACAGCTGCCGACGTCATTGTCTGAATTTCCTCATTAGCTGAGCATTTTTGCAGCTTGCTTTCCTGCTGGGTGTAAAGGAGAGTATGTTCACGTGCCAGATAAGTGTCTGCTACTTCTGTTTGTTTGAGCAGAGGTTTGTTGGTGAAAACTGGGGGGAGTTGTGTATCTTGGAGTGCAGAAGGGAAATACTGAGGTTTTAAGTGGAATTATGTGCTTCGATTTGCAAGAGCCACTGAGAGAGGGGCACAGAGAGCAGGGATGTGGTAGAGATGTTCTTCTGACTGATTTTTCTGGGGGCTAGAAACATTCCTTAACTGCACCAGGAAGGCAAATAAGAGCACTGCAGATCCACAGCTGGAGGGCACTTCCCAGGAAGAGCTCTCTGCACATGGTGGGTGTCCACGTTCCCTTGTGGCTGCGTTTGCCTTCCCTGAGCACCTCCGATGTGGGAAAGGGAGTGGGCTGGGGAGGGTATTGGCTGCTTGTGGTCAGCCTGGAGAGGATCCACGCTGTGTACCCCTCACACATCTCAGAGCTGTGAGGAGCAGGAGCGCTCCGTGGTCTCTTCATCACAGGGATGAGGGGAGTGAGATAAAGGTGACAAGAGCTGTACTGACATTGCCTTTTTTGCTGGCCAGCCTGGCACTCCCACACCTCGGGATTTGTGTGAATTGCCCAGTGTCTTTTAGAAGATGGTCCCACCTATCTCCCCTCCTCCAGCTCCCCCATCCACAGTGGCAGCCGTTCTGTGCAAGGGCTGACACTGAAACCACAGAGGAAGAAGTGGCTCCAAATGCTTCCAGGGTGTTTACAACTGTACACAAGGAAAGGAGATTGGGGATATAGTCAAGATTAACCTCTCCTTTTGTATTGCAGTATCATTATCTAATGAGATCAGAAGCAAAGCCCAGCAGCTTAGTCAGTATTAGAGCGTAGGCACCCATTTCAGGAGGAGGCCTTTGAGAAGAGCAATCTTGAGCCGTCCACCTACACCATTTTCTTTGCGGCTTTGCAAGATGGAAAAAGAGACAGATGTAAACCTCCCCAAAGGCAGCTGCATGTTCTCCTTGTGTGCATTGCCTCCAGACACTTCTGCCCCTCTGCACCACTGACTCATGGGCGATCTCCGTGGGTGACCCCTGCCTTTGCTGTCCCTGGACCGCCGCGACAGAAACGGCAGCTCTGCTGGAATTCTTGAGGAGACCGTCTGGTTTTGAGTTGTCCATCAGCTATTTCCACCAGACCAGGTCCCATTCTTGGGGTTTAAGTACTTTGGGACTCATGTCCTATTCTCTGCCCTTGCTTCTGCCTCAGTTCTGAAAGTACTTTCTGGTTTAAGTTCAGCAAACACCCCTCCACAAGAGCATGCCTTGTGCAGTTTCCCCAGGCATTATTCTAACATAACAGAGAGTGGGATTTTTGTGGGCAAAGCCAAATTTTAATTTTTATTATGTTTTGAATAAACCACTCTGTGTGAAACTAATCCTGGTGTGACCTTCACTTTACTGCCGTATGAGGGTCTTAAGAGCAGGGCTGTAGGAACTGTAGCAAACCCTTCAGTTGTATAAGGACAATTTATCAACAGCAAATAAGTGGAGAGTGTGGGAGACAGGAATTGAGTGGGCAAGATGCTGTCCCTGCTCCAAGATCTTGAGCTTAATATTTGATGTCAGTAGAGTAAGAATATGGGACCAGGGCATGTGGAGGCTGCTGTGCTAACAGTAATATCAGCTGTAAACACACAAGAACTGAAGTAGAAGCTCATCAGTTGGGGGCAGATAGGAGCCTTAAAAGCAGCGTGTTGGGTTTCACTCAGGTCTTCATTGGAAGTGGAGCAGTGACTCAGTTTTAACACATACACACAGGAATTTAAAAACATGGCAATATTTTGAAAATGTTGTGATCTGGTAACAGAGCAATGTTCTGTACTTGTGCCATTACCCAGATTGCTGCAGCCCCTGTCAGAATAAGGTAATCTCACCTGTTGGCACAAGGACAAAAAAAGACACAGGTGGTGCATTCATCACTTGCACATAATGATCAAAAGCATTTAGCCAGCACTGAAATGAAAACCAACAATATTAGAGGTGCTTATTTTTCCATTTGCACACAGGCTGCAGCTGTTATTACTGTGCCTTGCTCTGTCACAGACACTCAGAAAAAATTGCTTCGAAACTCTGAACTCGTGCATTGCCCATATGGCACTGAACACACTGCCCTGAGAACTGTCTGTAGCCTGGCAGACCAAAATTGTTTTATCATTGTGTGTAATTCATGTCACAATGACATTTTAAATTATTTTAAGGTATTACCTATTTTTAAGGTATTTTTAAAAACATGGATTGCATGAGCTGTTGTACCTAATAGGCAGTAGACCGAATTTTTCCTCAGGTGTCTCACAGCAGTGAGAAACAGGGCTGGACACATTCCTAGAATCATAGGATGGTTTGGGTTGGAAGGGAACTGAGAGATCATCTTGTTCCAATCCCCTGCCATGGCCAGGGACACCTTCCACTGTCCCAGGCTGCTCCAAGCCCCAATGTCCAACCTGGCCTTGGGCACTGCCAGGGATCCAGGGGCAGCCACAGCTGCTCTGGGCACCCTGTGCCAGGGCCTGCCCACCTTCACAGGGAACAATTTCTTTCTAATATCTAATCTAAATCTACTCAATCTGAAGCCATTTCCCCTTGTCCCATCACTCCATCCCTTGTAAATAGTCCCTTTCCATCTTTCTTGTCAGCTCCCTTCAGGCACTGGAAGGCCACAATTAGGTGGCTAAAAGCTTCTCCTTTCCAGGCTGAACAGTACCAATTCTCCAGTCCTTTCCTCATAGCAGAGGTGCTACTCCTTTGAATCCATGTAGGTTTCTACTGTGTGACAGCATGTGTACAAATTAGTCAGCAACATAGGATCCCTTTATTGACAGAAGATTTCACTGATGGTCAGTGGACTGTAAGTTACTATGAATTTCATCCAAAAGATGCTAGAAAAGTGAATCTCCACATTTCCAAGGGGAAATGGCTGTGATGGGGTGGCCCTGGCCAGTGGCTGAGCCTCCACACAGCCACTCCCTCAGCCACATCTCCTCCACGCCCCCAGAACAGGGGAGAGAAGAGCAAAAGCTGAAAACTCATGGATGGAGATCAGGGCAGTTTAATTAGTGAACCCAAGCTGCCTGTGCCCTCTCCCAGCTTCTAGCACACCCAGGGCTACTCTAAAAAAAGCAAGCCTTGACTTTGTGCAAGCCCTGCCCAGCAGTAACCAAAACTCAGTGTGTTATCCAGACTGCTCCAGAACTGCTCCGTGGGGGCTGCTCTGCAGGAAAATCCACTCTGTCCCAGCCAGACCTGGTAGAACAGCTCACATTTAATGTTTACATTATAGATGTTGGCAGCTGGTTGAAATAAACCCCGTGTTGAGATTCTGAGTTCCCGATACGTCGGTGTTCCTGCGTGGAAGGTTTCCATCTCCCGCTTTTTTGAGTCCTGCAGTATTGCCTTGTGTCCAGGCTGTCATGAATCCCTGCTTTTGATCCCTGAGCCTGTGGCAGCTTCTGAACCAACACAAGCCTGTGCCACCGTGTTGATTTTAGTGGGGCTGCATTGTTTGGCAGGAGCTGGGTGTGGAGAGTGCCTGTGAATTTTAGGGTCAAACACGGTGTGAGGTGATATGGATATTCTTCTAACTGTGTCCCTTCGTTATTTCATTTAAAGTGACAGTATTTTTGGAGAAAACGGTGTAAACACCCTGGACTCTTTATCTCCTCTTTATTTCCTGTGTGTACTGGTGTGTGAATAGGTAGCAGAGATAAATGACTTACAGAAGTAATGAAGTGTAGGTAGACCAGTGATAGAAAGTCATATAATAAGGGAATAAAGAAACCTCACGTGACAAGTCAGTTTAAATTTTCTGGTAATGCATCCAAACAACATTTTTTTGAAATGTCCTTGCCAGTTTAGCTGGTGGACAGGAAAAAAAGGAAACATGTTGTCTCAACTTTGGGAGAAAAGATGTGTTTTGGAATATGGTTTACAGAGACATCTAATTAGAAGGATACGAGAAGACCAACATTTTTTATGTGTGTCTCTCTTACTAATGATATACATGAGTCTTCAGGCCATTAAAACAGCTCATTTCTGTTGATGGACTTCCAGTTGGTGGAGGAAGCAGCTGCTTTTACTACCAAATTTCTCCTGTCTAATTAGACCAGTTGAATCAGCCAGCTTAAATCAGTCCATAGCTTACCCTTTGCCTCTTCATTGAAGAGTTGAATAACCTAATTGTAAAGAAGGACAGAAAATGTCACAAGAAGTTACAGTTGTTACTGGGAAATGAACCAATGCAGAGTGAAAAATACAAGGGAAAAGGCTGTTAACACAGAGGGCCTCCTGACGAGCCTGTAACGAAAATCCCTCTGGAAATTCTCAATATCCTCTCTTTGTTGAAAAATGACAGTGCATCAGAGTAGAAGCATGTTGTTTCTTCACTGTGTTTTCTTCTGACTACATTTCCATGCAGGAGGTTTGTTAGGTCGAGGGCTTCATCATTAGGAAAAGCCAGCCAAGTGGATGACCAGGGCTCTTGAAACTCTGAGAGACCCACGTTGGAGTTCTTGATCCGACTCAAGGACTTAGACTTGGATCATCCTCGCCTCAGGAGTTCCACTGGCCTCTGGAGCGACTTGCTGCTGATTTGCCAAGGACATAACCGAGCAAAACAATCCACTTCCAAAACTCAGAGTTGAATTTTCTCTCAGAATAAAGTGGAAAGCCTGTAGTGGAAGTCATGCTTTTGTGATATGAGTTACTGCTTCCCACCTTGCTTCAATAATAATTCTATAGATAATTCCAAAAAGACAGGATTTCCAAAATGTGGAATGACTCTGATGCCTTATTTTAGTATGTCCTGAAAATGTGAATCAAAGTTCATCCTTTTTTTTTAAACTTCAAATCATTTTAAGGTGTACATTTGAATTTTTTTAGTCTGTGAAAGTTAATCAAATTGATGATATTTATACTGCAATTAAAATGCATATATCAAATGATTTTTTCTGTTTTGTGTGTGAAATGTTGAAGAGTTTTGCTCTTGAAAACTCTTGATTTTTACTTGGGACATTATCGATGAAACATTTAATTGCTTAGGATATGTGGATAACAGCAAGACTCCTGCTTTGCTCATGCTACTCTGTAAGCTTCAACTAATCCATAACATAAAATGTAGGTCAGCTGGAGCTTTTAAAAACAGATGGAAATTATGGAGTTTATGGTAGTGCAATGGATATATGTCCCTGTGAGGCTGCCAGCTTCTCCAAATGCAAAAAAAAAAGCAGAAGTCAGAGTGCTGAAAGGTGCTCATTCTATCTCATTTCTATTCCAGAAGCAGCAATGCCCTGTGCAGTGGCTTTTGTTTGTCACACATTCAGCACTGACATGCCACAGAAGATGATAGTTACTTCAGTGGTGTTTAGAGGGTTTTATATTTAGTTCGCTGACAATGAAAAGTATTTTAATTTAGGCAACTTACTAGTGTAAATATTCTAGAAGAGAGAGATAAAAACACAGTTATTCTAAGTAAAATGTGAGAAGTGGAGGCAATTGAGGGTTTATTTCTGCACACACTTCAGGTTTTCCTTTAATTTTGCATTCAGGATCATAGGCTGTATCTTTTACTAGATGAGCGCTGAAATAAAGTAAATACGTTATCCCATGTTTCAGTTTCATTAAAGTCTTGACAGTTTGGAGGAGAAGTGATCAGAACCAGCATGGCTGTTTCTGAAAATAGAAGTCTCCCAGGACACGTGCTCCAGCTGTCCATATGGCAGGGAGCAGGGATGTCCGGCTGCCGTCGGAGCTGCTGCAGCCCCAGCAGCTCTCCCAAACACGACCCCTGTTCCCTCTGACAGAGCTTCTCCAGCTTTGAAGGCCCATCAGGAAGTTTTTATCCATGTCTCTGCTCCTGGGTGTGTACAGTGGGGTTAAAGACTCGGTGCATGAGCTTAAAATTTACTTTTTAAAACACCTCTGGTATTTGCCCCCGAGCGTGTTTCAAAGGGTCCTCCTGGCTCCAAGCGTTCCTCACCTTCTTGTGGGAGAGAACGGGGCAGGAGCAGAGGGAATGTGAGGGGATGGAGGTGTGTCTTGCAGTTTGCAGTGCAGAGTTGGTTTGAGAGGGCGGGCAGAGGCAGGGGAGGGATGTGCAGGGGTTGTTCAGAGGGTCGGATGGCCGAGCTGCTGTTCCTCAGAGCGAGTTCCTGTCATCGCTAAAGCGGCTGAGTTAGACCGATGTGAAGAAATGGAATTTGTTTGGAGTCAAATGTAACATTTTGAGTTTCCAAAGCTGACTAATGAACTGTGATTTTTTTTTTTTCTTGACATCAGACGCTCTGGCAGCTTTTAAATTGCAGTGGCCACGACTGGAAACATTTTTCAAAATCCAAGAAGTGTCTCTCCTCATGTCTGTAAGGACTGGGGACAAAGTGTTGTCTTGTGAGCCTGTGAACCATGGCAGAAGACTGTTTTAGACAAAACTCTGTTTCTAAGAGCCTGAGACAAGGGGTTTTTCCAATGCAATTTGCAAGAGACATTTCATCACATTCCAGTTTAACCTAGAGTTTGTGATGAAGATCACAGAAGGCTTTTCTTTGTGCACCAAGCTCTTCGGACCAGATATTGCCACGAGGCCAAATTTGGAGTAAAGAGATGCCAAATAACTTCAGCTGCTTCTGCTGTAACTCTAGCAAACCCCAGGGCTCCCCTCTAACCTGCACACAGGTGGGTTGGAGGAAAGAGCCAAAGTTTTACTTCTGCTTTTTTCCCTTCCCACCTTCTTGCTCTGGGTACACGTGCGTGGGGAGGCTGGGAGGAGGGAGGGGGAGATTCACAGTAGAGGGGGACTCTCAGCATCAGCACAGGAGAGCCAGAGCAGTGTTCTCTGAGGGAAAAAGGCTTTTTCTTTCACTCTGCTGCAGAATGACCCAGCTGGATCCGCGCTTGGCAGGGAAGGCAGATGGGGCAGTTCAGTTCAGAACAGCTGCTGGGATATTTCAGAATATCTCCTACTTGAAGATTTTTTTTTTTTTTTTTCCCAAAAGGAAGGGGCTGTTGTGAAGGGTTCTGGTTTTATTTGTTTGTAAGGCTGTGAATAACGCTGTTTGTACCTTGATGTATGAAGGTACTGCAATTATGAAAAATTTCTTTCTGCCTGATTGTCACACGTAAACAGCTGTCATCTCACACAGTATCAGGCTCGTGACTTCGGTTTGTCATTCGAGGGAATGTGTCAGCCTTTCATTTCGAATTGGGTTGGCTTTTCTTTTGTCAGGAAAGACCTTTCCTCCGCACCTAAGTAACAGAAACAAAGGCAATTAAAAAAAAAAGGCAGCAAAAGCAATTATCAAACAAAGATGAGGTTATGGATATTGCTTGGAAAAGACAGTTCTACTAGATTCAGAAGAAAGATGAAGCTGTGCGTCATTCATACTTTTTTTTTCCTCCTTTCATATTTCCTAAGGGTTGAAGATAAATTAGGGTAGCTATTTTCTGTGCAGGCAAAGTACAAGCTATGCCCCAGATCTCCAAAATGCTTCAACATGTAAATACTGCTTCTGGAGCCATCGGGTCCTGCTGCAAGTAGAGATTTATTTGCATTCACGTTTGAAGGTTACTTTCGTTCATTGACCTATTTAATTGTCGTTCTCTATCCCCGGCTGCAGGCATATGGCTCCATGTGCCTGTGGAGGGAAGAGGAGCAGCTTTAACTCTCTCAGGCAGAAACATTCAACAGAAAAAACCAAGAATTAGATCTTAACGTGGATGTAATGTGATAATAATAAAAATAATAACAAGAGTAAAAATAATAACAAGAATAAGAGAAATACCCCTGGACCCACATGTAATGGTAATCATCCTGTAAACCCCGCTGAAGGCTGTAACTGTGCTGCAGGACCAAGTAAAGGGAGACAGAAAAGGTGAATACAATGAAACACAGGTTACTTAGATGCTTCTGCTCTGGTCATAACCATAAAAACCATGGAATTAAAGGGGGCTGGCACAAACCCGTCCATCTCCCAGCATGGTGGGGAGGTGTGACCAGTAGTAGCAGGAGCCAGGAGGTTTGCCACAATATTGGTGCCACTCTGTTCCTCTCTTCTGTTGGAGGAACACGTCTCAAGAAAATCTGTGAATTCTGTGTCCACCTGCAGACACTTCAGTTTTCTGTCCCTTGGAGGTGTGGGTTCTCCAAACAAGGGGAGTGGGGTTGTGTAGTCTATTAAACCTTCAAACTCAAAATCAGGGGGTTGCAGAGCTTGCAAGCCTAACAGGGTGTCATATCTTATTAGTAATTCTGAGGAAGAGCAGCATTCAGATACTGAAATAGTATGATGAGCAGCCAGGATAATAGAGAAAGAGCATGGTGCACATAACTCTTATTGCAGAGTTTCAAAGGCGCGGAATCTTCACTTAGTCAGGGCTTTTTTTGTTTCACTGCACAATGTGAACTGTCACATCCAGTGTCTTGCATAAGTTTAATATCTAGTCCAGGGATCTGAGAGAACAATGAAATTAAAGGACTTTTCAGATTCTTTATAATCTATAGCTTGGTTTAAGATTCTCCCTGTGCTAGAACTCGGTTTCTTGCCTGGTTTGCCATCTTCTCATCCTTCTCTTTTATTATACAACATAACCTACAGTTACTGGGGATTTTGTGTCATGAATCTTGGCTTGGGGGCTTACAGTTGCTCTTTAGGCTCCAATTTACTGCGTCTTTTTCTGACTTGCTACAGAAGGAAGTTACTGTTCAGCACAAAGGAAATGCACTGGTGTCAAACGTTAGGCATTCATACAAACAAAATTCAAAACTTGCTTTTAAGCTTGTCCTCAAACGTTTAGCTTTTGATTAACATCTCATCTTCCACAGCACATTTGGATTTTTCAGGCTCTGAGATGTTCTGGTTAAGTTTGAACCCAGTGCTACCAGTACTGGGCTGTGTGCTGGAACTGGTGGATAGCTTGAAGGAAAAAATGTGTGAACTGTCCCCAGTTACCAGAGTGCAAAGTAAGTGCCAGGCATTAAAGACAGGGTAAAACCACAGTATCTGATACCTTTGAACAGCCTGATCATGGCCAGGCTGCTCTTCTTGATGAGTTCCCAGGGAGCATCTGGAGGTGTGGAGTTCCAGCCCAGCCCGAAGATTGGGAGTGTGCAGTTGCTGTGCTCAGTTGCTGCAGCTATGCAAGCAGATGAAGGGACCATGATCAAACTGACATTTAAACCCACAAGAAAGATTCTAAAGTCAGCCATAATTTCTTTGGCAGTGGATGGGATTTCTCACAGCATCGAGAGGCTGGGTGTCTCACCTAAGCTAATTGTCCTAAACTCCCAGTGTAGTTAAGAGAGAGGCTTTTCCAGAGGGTTATTTATCCCTTCCCACAACAGGAATGCAAAATAAGTAGAATTAATCACCAGCTTGGTGTGCTGGTTCCTATCCCCTGATAATTTATGGGCCCTAGAAATGAATTTAGGTTAAGCATCAAACATTTAGATATGTCAAATTAGGTAGATTGAACACTCCAAGGCTCGCTGTGAGCACGGGCTAAGCCCTGCGTCTGAGTTACGACTAATCCACCCCATGACCACTAAGTGGGAAATCGGCTGTGGATCAAGAGCAATATGTTTAAGAAGGCCTGGCTGTGGGCTATATTAAGAAATGCAGTTTAGTCCACTACAAAGAAAGAGCTTTGCTGCCCACAGGGGGATTTCTTTTTCTTTTTTTTTTTTTTTCCAANTTTTTTTTTTTTTTTCCAAGCTTGAAAGACTTATTATTTTAGGTTGAGAGGGATGAATTCCTCATTTCTGAGTTGGAGCAAACTGCAAGGCAGAGGAGCTTGATTTGGTTACTTCAGGCATTCACTTGGCTTTTCTGCCCTTTCTGTCCTGATGTTTTGGTGCCTGGCATGCTGTTTTACAGACATTTACATAACGAAGGTCGCTTCTCTGAGGCAAGGTACAAGAGTACATTACAATTGCAAATTCCCTTAATTGTCCTAAAGCAGGGCTCAGAGCTTAGACAATGGAAAGTCCTATTGTTCCGTGTCCCTGAGAGACTGTGTGAGCAGAACAGAAATATGTGGATGCGTTGGTTCTAAAACTAGAGTGAGAAAATGATTGGTAAAAAGGTTTATTCACTTGTGATACCCAACGGATGGCAGAAGTCATGAGCCAGTGACATAGGAGTTCACATGTAGGTTTTATTTGGTAGGTTTAAACATGTTTATTATTTCTAGTGTGACTTTGCCCCTCCAGGCTTTACAGAGGTACAGTTCAAGCCAGTATAAAATTAGGAAATTGCCTGTTATTAAAGCAATATATTTTTTCACTCTGTTTGTCAGGAAAGCTGTTTCTGTCCCCCAGATTTTCTGGGAATTAAAAGATGCCTTTTTTCCTTCCCAAGTACCTGTACCTGTAATTCACTTTAATTTAAGCTTGTATGAACTCAGTGTGGAGCTTGGGAAAGAAACCTCCATTTAAATAATCCCCATCAAGAGGGTTTTTAATTTTCAAATTATTTAAATAATCATCAACTGATACAGATAATCCCTTTCAACTGAGAATTTACAAACTGAAACATCTACAAACCCTGTTGATAGCAGGGAGAGGAAAGTGTTCTGTACTGTAGCAGTGCATGGGGAATAGGGTGCCCTGGCTGGTTAAAGCAGGATTAGAAATATGTGGCAAATATCTCCCATATTGAGATATCTCTGACTATATTCCAGTTTAGGGAAACACCCTGCCTTTGATCTAACACTGGTTTAGGTGAAAAGCCCCAAGTTATTTCATCTTATCATGGGATGAAGCAGATTGGTGTTGTCCCTTCTAGTAAACACAAAGATGTTTTTCTGTGAGAATGGCTTCTTAGGAGTGAAAAAAGGGCTGAGATGCAAAAAGTGAGTAATAGATAGAGAAGGAGCAGGCAAGAGACTTTTTTCCTGGCATATTTACTCCTGGGTGTATGGAAAAGGATGATGTAAAAATGATAAAGGAAAATGTTTCCTGGCTAATGTTTTATTACATCTCCAATGTAAATCTGGCCTTGAGCTGTTATCTCTGTGTGAGTGTGTTTCTCATCTGTAGAGTTTCTGCCAGTATTCCCCAGCTGTTCGGTTTTCTGATAGAAATCTAAGGAGTCTACAAATGAAATGCCTGACAGGTCACATGAAGATGTTTTCAACATCTGGGTGGACTTCTGCAAGGTCTTTCTCTCAGCCAGAAGTCACTAACTCTCTCTTCAATATGGTATGGGACCAAGTTATCCTGTTTTTTGCAATGTTTTTGTGTTTTTTTTACTTGTGCAGTTGCTGTCCAGTTCATAATCCAGGGAATGGCCTTTGGCCATCGAGGTGTGACTGGTGGATCTCGGAGGCAGAAGCAAAGTCATTAATTTTCTAGGAGCCTTTTTCCTTAATAGGAGGATTCCTTACTGCTGCCTCAAGGGGGAAGATGTAGATGTCACACCTTTATTCCACTTTCCCTTATTTCAGTTTTGGGTTGGAGAATTCCCCTGGACTTCTGCATAAGTTTGGGGATTTTTTAATTGATACAAGAGCAGGTGAGATGAAGGCTGAGCCTGTAAACTTTAGAATAGGAAAGTACAATGGGGATTCCTTAGTGGGTCAATACACAGTGCCAAGAAATTGCTGCGGGTTCTTGTCATGATTTAAGAAGCAATTTGGCTGATGGTACAGTAAGAGAACAAATTTGTGTATTGAAATTTAAACTGCTGTTTAAAAAGTAAGTTTCTTGTTGAAAGCATTAAAGTAAGGCAAGGTAGCAATACAGAGATGCCAGAGATTGCCAGAGATGTCTTCTGTATTTCCAACTGGATACTTCTCAGCAGGAATACATCCTATCTTAAAACAGCACCACAAAAAGATGCAGAAATATAGTCCTTGTATAATTATTTAATTTTTAATAAAGAAATGCTTCATTTCTGCCTGGCAGGGAGTGTGGAAAGAGCAGGTTATGATGTCGCTGGTTTTGATTTCTAAGTGCCAAGTGCTGATTTCTTTGTGGCTCAGTTTCCAGTTGTTTGTAGTTTTGCCAAACTCGCGCTGTTTGAGTTGAAATTTCCTGCATTACCTTTTACTTCAGTAAATGTTCTGAGAAACCTTTGAGCCGTTTCAGGCCAGTGCCAAATGCAGGGCACCAGCAGCGAGTTCCTGCCTCCAGAAGAGCTTGTGATGAAAGAGAAACAGTTCAAATACATTGGGAAGGGCAAATCCTGCTCTAATTGCAGCGAGCAGGGAAAGCCTGCTGTGCTCACCCGGGACCCGACATGGGGTCTGGGTGCCTACTGATGGGAGGCAGAAGTAGGTTACAACACCTAGAAACTTCCAGGAGTCTGTGTGACATTTCCCTGAGTAACAAACGAGTATTACTGACAATGAAATGCAAATGAATGAAGCATTTCAGTCAAAAACCTAGAGGTGGTATTTACCTGAGGAAATTCACTGTGAAGTAGGAGTGAGTTTTGGTTATGTTTTTATTGGTGCTGATTCAGACACTTCCTGAAGCGTGTACTCCTACCCTGAGGATGAGGAGGGGATGGCTTGCTTCTTTCCGGATTAATCATAATTTCTGTGGGAATGGTAGAACCAGATCACTCCATAAATCTCTGTAAAAATCCATGAGGAAGCAGATAAAACCATCGACACATTTCTCCTGTGCTGATTCCAGCTGTAAAAATGTTGTTGACTTGAGCAAGGAGAGCTTCCTTAGAATCTTGATCAGAGACATGAGGTCACCTCCATCCACTCATTGAAAAAGGGGCTCTGTGCTGCTTCCAGGCAAGGAGGGAATTCCACTTCTGGAACTGGGGGTCTGGTCAGGCCAGGCAGGTTGTTCAGCTGTGAAACTGATCAAATATTGCAGTGCCTCATGTTTTATTTCATGGGAAATCCTAACATGGAAGAACAAAACACATTCTGCTTCTCCGGAGAAGCATTTGTGCTCTGGAATGTAATGTGAGGTGAAATTAAGACCAAAAAGTTTCTGTTTCAGTTTTGATTTCTTTCTGCTGCATTCTGTTTTTAGGGGGTTGGGCTGAGAAATCTGCTGAGGGGTTGTTCTGGTTCGTGATGGCGTGTTAATGTCAAATCCGTATTTTAAGTAGTTCTTGAAAACTGATATTAAGATTCCCACGGGTATCAGCCATTAAATATGTATTTTTAAAGGTTATGTCACAGTAACTTCAGGAGGGGACGTTGGAAAACTGAAAGATCCATGCTGATTTCCACTGGAAATTGAAACAGTTTTAGGAGAAGTGAAAAATGAGAAAGTCATAATGTTAAACTTGTTTTTGGTGTAAGTCTGGTCCGAAGGGAGAGCACTGGTGATGCTGGAACTGAACAGCCCATGATGTGCATCCACCTTGGGGTGAGTTGGCTTTGAGGTCCAGCCTTCCATTAAACTCTGCCATATCCAAACTCCTTGCTGCAGGGACTGAGGAAAACGAGGTGGGCTGGGATTGAAAAGAGTGAGAAATTCCTGATATATGGCAGATGGATGTGAAACAGTCCCTGTACTGTGGGAATACAATCCCCTCCAAATGTATAATCTGTTCCTCGTGAAAGACATGTGGCCCAATATAGAAGTTTTAGGTCAACCGATTCAGTTAAAGATTAGCCTCGATATTCTGAAAGAGAAGACTGTGGTTACTTAGGGACTTTAATTCCTCATAAAGGGTTATTCTGGGGCACCACACTACTGCCACGGTGTCAAATCTTTCTGTGGGTTTGCTAAATTAACCTTTGTGATAGAAAAGCTTATTATGCGCTTCCAGTCAAAGGAAGAGACGGGTTTGAGTTTGTAGCAACTTAAAATGCCAGTGATTGGGGTCCTAATCTAAAATTCATAGGTTTGGGGCTTTTCTTTTATTCCTTCTTAAAGCATATTTCTCTACTGTATTGAAAATGACTTGCTGAGAATTTCAGGAAGAATTTCTTCATGGAAAGGGTGGTCAAGCATTGGAAGGGGCTGCCCAGGGAGGTGGTGGAGTCCCCATGCCTGGAGGTGTCCAAGGAATGACTGGACATGGCACTCCGTGCTCTGTGCTGGTTGACCGGGTGGGGATCAGTCAAAGCTTGGCCTTGATGATCTTGGAGGTCTTTTTCAAGCTGATTCTGTGTCTCTGTGAGGATCCCTGCTCTGGTTTAACACAGCGTGCAGGACACTCAAAATGGAAACCTCCATCAGAGGGGCAGAAACACGTGCAGGTCATGAGGGGGGAAGATACTGCAATTAAAGGTAAACTGATCATCATTCATGAAACTCTGGAAAAGTGACTTTAATGTGTGTAGTGTTAAATCTCATGGTCATACGTAGGGAGAAGAAAGGTTTCAGTTTTAGGTAATGATATCTATGTTACCACATGTTTTCCCCTGCTGAGTTTGTATTTCAGGTTGCACGTCCCTCATGGATGGCAGCACACATTTTTTATCCTCCCTCAAGAGTTTGTGCAGCATTTCCTGCCTGGGTGCATAATGCAAGTAATTGGTGTTACATTCTAATATTGGAGTCCCTTCCAGGTTTAACAGGCTTGGGAGGGAGCTGGTTCTCATTACACCAAAGGGGTAGAATGAAGGACTTTGTCCCTCCAGATCCTGTTTGTTAAATATTGCCATGTCTGAAAGGTCTGGTTGTTCCTTGCACTTTCCCTTCAGATGCTGATGTGGGTGGTGGCATTGGTGTGAAGGACAAGCCGGTTGACCTTGTGGGGGTGCCATGGATTTCTCTCTCAAAAGTCACTGTTCCTTTTGATAGATTGTCCTTGCTTTTGTTTTCAGGACTTGTGCCATAAACAGGCAACGTGGATACTCTGCTATTTTCATACCCATGTTGCCTCGTGGCTTCAAAACAAGTTGTTTCCTTTAGATCCAGGGCAAGATTTAGAGTGAAAAGTTATTGGCCTGTTTAAAAAAAGGCACTTGAGAAATTGGCTATTTTGATCCATTTAGTCAATTCCATTTTCTAGGACATTTGCCACAAAAACAGGAGGATCAGATAATTCTAGAGAGTTTTTGTGGCTACTGCATTCCCCCTGGGCTGGGGTATGCTCAGGGAAGAGGGTTTGCTGTGGATTTGGGAGACCCCACAGCAGCATGACAATGTTTTTGGTGCAAAGTTTGCTCTCTGGTGGCATAGGAGGAGTGTGAACCAAGAATGGAGACAAGAAGAAAATTTAAAGAGAATAAGCAGAGACAAAAACAAATTATGAAGTTAGGAAGAAATAGAAATCAGAAGAAGATAACCCACAATTTTTTTTTCTAGGAGCTTGCAGACAATGTGATTTTTTTAGAGCATTTCCATGTTTCAGTTATAGCCTGTGCTTATGATCAGAGGTCTGGCATAGTTTACTTGTGGAATGTACATTCTGCCTGCACTTCCACCAGTGTGGCCAAATGGATCGCCAAATCCTGGCTGAGCATGTAAATGGCTTTTCCACCCTTCTGTTTTGGTTTTAATTGAACTACATAAACATTGTCAACATATGAGATTGGTTTTTGACACCTTACTTAGCATCTTTTATTATTAAAAGCTTTAATTAGAAGCACTGATAATTAAAATAAGGTAAGCAAGCAAAAGAAAACCAAGAGGGAAAGATCCTGTAAATCTTAAATGATGGTCAGGCCTCTCTCCACCTTCCCCACAGAGTTTTCATGCCTCTACATGGAAATCCTGCGGGGCAAGGTGGATGCAACTGGTCCAAGTCTGTAATTCTCGTTGGAGCCCAGTTTGCTTACACCTAGAGTAACACGGAGTTTAGGCTTTTAATAAAGGTTTACTGGCAAAGATAATTAACTCAGAAATAAGTTGAAATACTTGAAGGAGGTGGTGTTGTCACTCTAGAACATCCTTGCCTGAGGATGTAATTACAGTGGCATGATGTTTTGAAATGGATTAATCTAAAAGAGAAAAAAAACCCCTGTGTGTTCTTAATCCGGAATAAGTATTTCCCTGGAAATTGTTTTTACAGAGTTATTGTGGTCAGTCTCCCTGTCTGGGCAAGCCTTTAGAGTTCCTCTGGTAAGAGAGTCCTTGTGGTAAGAGAATCAAGTAGTTTGTGGGTCTCCTTTTGCTGTGTTTCTTGTAAAACCTCTTTTTGTAGGGAATGGACAAAGGAGAGGGGATTTGAGATCTTGGCTATTGCTCTCTCTAAGAAGTTGTTATTTTGGTGAGAGGGCAGAATTTTGGCACTTTAACTGCTGTCATTGGAGGGCAGCCTGCTCCAAGCCTGTGGAGTCGTGTTTGCTGTGGAGTGTTGGGTATTTTAACAGCATCCTGGTAAAATACTCTGAGAGGACACTTAGAGACTGGCAGCAAGGCTTCACAGCCCTGTTCGAAAATCGTCCTGCAGTGAACCAAAAGTATGAGACCTTGTCATCCCACCATACCCTTTGTGTCATGGGAGGAAGCTGCTGTTTCCACTCACAGTTTGGCTTTTGATAGTTATTTTGGATAGTTATTGCAGAGTGCTGATGTTGGCATCAGCCTCGCAGGAGGTGCCTGTTAACGCCTGCTTGTCATCAGTGTTCAGTGGAGATGAGCTTTCCTTGCTCCCCAGATGTGATTGTTAAGGGTTCAGTGAACTTTTCCTTTTTTCTTCCAGGTTATAAGACCCTTTTAAAAGGAATTTCAGGGAAGTTCAGCAGTGGAGAACTCGTTGCAATTATGGGTCCTTCAGGAGCTGGGAAGTCAACGCTTATGAATATTCTGGCAGGATACAGGTCAGTACCAGTGAAAATCCCAGGTTAAGATAAGATCACTGAGCCTGAGGGCTCCTTGAAGACAGCAGCAGAAGAAATTTTAGCCTAGAGTTTGTCGAAAACAGGCACTTCAAAGATTTTGAATTAGATTCTTATTGCTTATATTTTTTTTCTCTGTGTCCTGTTTTGGTCACTTGGGATTTATCTCTTAACAGGTCTGATCCAAAAATAAGAAGCAATTTAAAATCCAAAAAACACACATAAAGAAAATCTCCTTTTTTGGCTGTGTAGCAAATCTGACTCAGTGTCTTCTGTTTGTGATGTTTTTAAATCACATAAACACTTGAAAAATCTACTCTTTTTAGTCACCACTTCATAATGTTGATGTCTTCTTGACCAAACTGCAATGACTGAAGTGACTGTGCTTCATCTTTCTAAATCCTCTCTTGTATGGCCAAATACAAAGTGTCTCTGTCTTGTTGTCATTTGGGGCATAAAGAATAGGATAGAGAAATCTAAAAAAACCCCTACTTTAATGTTTTGATTTTTTTTCAGATATTTCTATAGGACAGCACGCATTTTGAGTAAAATTTCCAGCAACATGGCACGAAGCTTTGTATGAAAGAGAGCATAATCATGAAATAAGTTAATTTCTATCCAGTCTATCAAATTTATTTCATAGTGGCAATAACTACCTAAGACTTCCACATGCTCAGTCATGTGGCAGCACAAGGGAAGGCAGGATTCACCCGTGGTTATTCTGTTTGGTTTCAGAGAGACGGGAATGAAAGGAGAAATCCTCATCAACGGGCAGCCCCGTGACCTGCGCTCTTTCCGCAAAGTCTCCTGCTACATCATGCAGGATGACATGCTCCTTCCTCACCTCACTGTCCAGGAAGCCATGATGGTGAGCTTTGTTTCTTGCTCTAATTTATCTGAGCAGGAGAAAATGGAAAATGGTTTGTGTTGTGCCTTTGTTCTTAACTCCTGGCAGTGCCACAAGCTGTTGCCTCTCTCTGATCCCGCTCAATGAAAGTTCTTGCAATTTGATGATGCCTTGAATTCCATTTCAGGTTCATCCTTCTAGGGATTATTTACCTTTATAATTTCCAATTTGTGCCCAGCATTATGATTTGGAAGGAGATCTAAGTGTCTGCTCCTTAGATCTCCTAGAGAATGGAACTTGAAATTCTTCACAAATGAGCCTTTGTAGGGACCATCTGTTTGCTTGGGTGGTGGATGAGTAACCTCATCTCTCTCTCTCTCTCCCCATCTTTCATGTTCTGACTGAAAATTGTTATTTACACTTCAGGGTGATCTCTCTGCCACTTCTACTTTTTTGTAACTTTTTTAAAATAAAGTCATTTTATAAAATCTCTTTCATTTCTTCAGGGAAAAAAAAACAAGAAACAGAATAAGTCCAAGATGTTCAGGCAATGTAAATCATTCTCACTGGTTTTCATAGCATCAAGAAGTTTATGAATTGCCAGCCTGACCAGTTAGTCTGGAAGGGTCTGTAGCTCAGCTTGAGAAATGAGCCAGTTTTTCTCAGAGGTTGTTATCAAAATAAGGCTAAGGTTGCTCACACTGCGCCAGCTCAATTCACAAATTTCATGGCAAGAAGAAATCACTCCGGTTTTTATATGGCTAGTTTTCTGCAAAGATTCCTTTCTGTGGGGAAGTTTTTCTTCTCTTTTGTTTACTTGAGTGTTTTTGTCAGAATCCCACGGGACCACTTTTGCAGAATTGGGCCCAGATTATAGTTGCTGTCTAAAATTAATCAATCAAGGCTCTGAAAAAAAATAATTACTTAACAGTTTAATTGCTTTTAATAAAGGTTAATCATGATGTTTTGTGGAGCTGCCTCTCAGGACAGCAATGACATCTTTCACAAGATTATTTATTTCTGTGCTCACTTGTTTGCATCCTGGAGAGCTCAGTTATCCTTACAGTGTGAATGAAACACAAATAAACTGTGTTTCTAGCATTGCCTGGGAAGTTTTTGGATGTGCAAAACATGTCACTCTCCCATCTTCCTCTCAAGCTCTTTGCCTTTCAGAATGGCCTTTTTTTCTAATGTACTTTTTGTCAGCTGCTTTGCCTAAGTCAAACTAGACTCAGTTATTTACTGCACAGAAAAATGTGATGCTTGTGACTGGAACAGTATAGGTCTGCTGCAGATTTTCTGACTGGCTTGAAAGAAGCTGTTTAAGTGGTACCTTGGAGTGTTGTGCCTGAGACATCTGCTGTAACTGGTGGCTGTGCTTCAGACCAGCTCAAAATCAAATTCCATTGTTTTGCATTCCAGGTATCTGCTCATCTGAAACTTCAAGAGAAAGATGAAGGGAGGAGAGAAATGGTATGTACACTCCCCATCAGACTAGAATTTTGGGGGATGCCAAAGAGCCGTGGAGTGAGCTCTGTAAAGCAGACTTTTTTTGCCTAGTACTGAATTGCACTGGACTTGTGATGACAGAATAAATCATAACCTCAAGGTTGACATGTGTCATCAGGAGGGAACATTCACTGCAGTCTCCATGAAAGCTGCTTTCACTACGAGACTGCAAAATTGTTAAAGGTTTACTGAAATAAATCCACAGGTTTTGCAGGATTCCTGCTAATGCACCTTAGCACCTTGGATTCTCTTCTGTGCATGTCTGAGGGCTCAGGCATCTCGTGTGGGGTGAGATAAATCACCCAGCTGGACCTGTGTTAGGAACTGAGCTCCTCTCACCCATCCCTGGGGAAAAGTCCAACTTCTCCTGAAATGTGAAAACTATGGCAACTTCCTAGGTAGAGCAGCTGGTTTTGTGACTGTTCTTTGTGCTTATTTCAAAAGTGAAGCAACTGGTGTTTCTTCAGACTCAAAAGAATTCTTGAAAAGCAGAAAGGGAAACTTACAGGAATCAACTCATGTTTGGTAAACACAGGTTGTTTTTTAATTGGAAAATAAATTTATATAGAAACAACTGTTGATTTAGTTGTACTTTGGAAGCCTTATTTCATTTGCACGTTAGAGAAGTTAGACCAAGCAAGTTAATTCACTTGTTCACACTGTCACTCTAATTACAAGCAGCTCTTTGAGGAAAATACTGTGCTGTGTTTATTCAACACATGCTAGAAGGATTTTCTGGTTATTGTTACTGGCCTGTGCAGGAGAAGATAATTCATTTTATTGCTGTAAATGGCAGTGTAAATTTTTATCACAGATAAATGTTATGAATTTATACACTCGTGCTCACAGGATTACAGACTCTTGTTTAAAACAGGGGCAAGTGAAAACCCTCCAGTGAACCACGGTTTATGTTTCTAGTCAACCTTGCTTGTGCTGCCTGGGCCCTGTTTACCCTTCCTAGAGATAAAGAGAATGAGATAGTTGTGTTTTTTTCTCTGAGAGCAAGGGTTATTGCGTTTTGTTCTTTCTTTACTCCCTCTTAGTGGGAGAGGGAACTGCTGGAAATCAAAATCAGGACAAGCAAAGGGTGAGGCCCTGGTTGGTGTCACCAGTTTCTACCAGGTCAGACACTCTTTCTGGAAAACTCCCTCCATCCAAGCAGTTGATACTTTGAGAAATGGTGGGCTCTGTTTCCTAAACTTAGGTGAAATATTAAATGTTTGGGCTGCTTTCTGCCTTTGAAATGGTAGAGTTTGTTACTTGCATGAGCAGTGTAGCTCATGGATTCACTCATTTTTGTGCCCATGCTTTTACTGATGCCAAAAAGCTATTTCCCTTGTGTAGGGCTACCAGACCAGATCTACAGGCACTGAAACAGAAAAAATCAAAGTGCCTGGGATTGTTCTACTGTTGCTCCAAAAACCCAGGGACGAGCTGTGCCCTTCCTGAGGCTGTGCCTTGAGGAAATCCCAAACATCTGAGAGTACCTGTGGCAAATGAACTGACTCTGAGGGGAATGAAAACACTTGACATCAATGGCTGCACTTTAAAGAGGAGACTGTGGAGAACAGAGGAGATAAAGCAGGTCACTGCTCTATAGAAACCACTGGGTTTTGTTACAGAGTCCCTTGTAGAGACAACCCCAGAGTTCTACTGAAAGAAGCCTCTTGGTTTCATTGTGTAATAACCCCTCAAATGCTGCAAAGCTCTTTTGATGTCAGTGCCATACCCATAAATATACAGCTATTGAAGAACCAATTTCCACTCCTTTTTCACCTCTTTACTGAGTGAGGTCGTGTAGGACAAACAAGCAGGATTTGGGTCAAAACAGTAAGTGGTAGACTGCTAACACTGAGTCTAATAAATGCTGCATTAGATGGGAAAAGGCTTTAAGTGTGTGGGTGATGAAACACAGTCATGAGCTGGTTCACAATCTCCATGAAAATCGGTGAAGAGGCTGGAGGTTTTTTATGTTCTAACAACGGGGAATGTTCTGTTCCCCGCAGGTGAAGGAAATCCTGACAGCCCTCGGTTTGCTGACATGTGCCAACACGAGGACTGGGAGTCTTTCTGGAGGCCAGAGAAAGCGTCTTGCCATTGCTTTGGAGCTGGTGAACAACCCTCCTGTCATGTTCTTCGATGAACCAACCAGGTACTTCAAGGCCAAAAATTAAAGACAGACAAATACGGCTTTACAGAGTAGAACAGTGCTGCAGAAAAGTTATTCACCTCTAACTCCTTGGAAAAGGCTCATTTTGTGTTGCCTGCAAGCACTGAATAAGGCCAAGAAATAATTTGCTTTGGGTGCTTGGTGCCTTGGGTCACTGCTGCAACTGCTGGACTGTGGGGCTATAAATAATATTTAAAGCAGACACGAACTGCAGCAGGAAGGAAGAGAGAGAGGAAAATATTGTGGCATGGATTTCTTTTTCAAGCAAAGACAGCTTGAATATAAACATTTTAAAATGTGACTTTTGGTAATGAATGTGATCAGTCTGGGAGGAGGCTGGGAAAGCTATGAATATGTATCTATTCATTAAAGTTGGGAGCATTTAAATCTGCAGCCCTAAGATGTAGAAGTCCCTTAAGGCAGCTTTGAGAATACCCTTTTTCATTCTCAGGCATGCTTCCAACATAATTAAAAGCCTGATGGAGAAATACAAGCATAAGGTTGGCATATGATAAAATTAAACTGCTACAGAGAAAATTTGTAAAAGGGCAATAATGAGAGACCAAGTAGCAAATGCATGTGCTGGTTTTGAGTGGTGCCTGTGGATAACAAACTTCTCTTTTTTTATTTTTTTCTCAGTGGCTTGGATAGTGCATCGTGTTTTCAGGTGGTCTCTCTGATGAAGGCTTTGGCCCAGGGGGGCAGGTCCATCATCTGCACCATTCACCAGCCCAGTGCAAAACTGTTCGAGCTCTTTGACCAGGTATTGCTCTCAAACTTCCTCTTGATGTGTAGTTTAGGTACGTTGTGCTTTCAAGGCTACACTCTTTAATCAAAAACATGAATCATTCCAGTTGATGGCTGCAAATCATATGAAGAAATTAAAGAAATAAGAGCAAAGAATACTTTTGGATTATGTTTTTTTCCTTCTTATCTGCATGTTTCCTTTATTTTCGTGTAGTATCTGTGAAGAATCTGGCTGTTAGGTCTGTGAAAGAAGTGATTTTTGCACTGGTGACTATCATGCCTTCACCCAGCATTGCTCCTGTGCACGGGGCTGTCACTGAAGTAAATTAGAGCAATATAAAAGCAGGAGAGCTGCAGTGTCAATGTCTGCAATGTTGCAAGTACATATTCTCATCCCAGATGCACAGGTGTAGATTGAGAAGAGGTAATTCACATGAAATAATAATAATAATAGTCGAATTTAGTACTGATAATTAATTGAAATTAAGTCAGTTGGAGAACTTTTCTCCAACCTAACAATGGGATGTGGACTGTGTGTGTTTAGATTAGATAAAAATGTACTTCAGTCATGTTCAGTCGTGTTAGATTAGTCCTGTGAGAGCTGAGAGAAAACCTCCACCACCACAGGTGAACAAACTCTTGCAGATTGCCAGTCTGGCAGGGAGGTTTATTTAAAGTCAACAGTGTGGCTAAAAATGAGAGTGATGGAGCTGTTTGCTGTTGCTGTGCTGTCCCAGCTCTCCTTCCATTCCTGCACTCACCAGCCTCGTCTCCCAGCCCAAAATATCCATAATGTGTGGAAATTAGAGGGCTTGGCTCTCCGGTTCCTTGCCTATTTTCAGCGTGTGCCAGAGGCTGGAATTAGTGTGTTTCTGTGCTGATGTGTTTCACGTCCTGCAGGCAGCGTGTGCAGAATTCAAACTTGAGCCATTGAATTTTCCGTTAGCTGTAATTCTATGCAGAGTTAATTTCAAGTGGTGACAGATCTTCCCAAGGTGTTCTTCCCACAGGGACAAGGAGATGTTATTAGGCAACAGGTTCAAATATTTTGGTACTATTTCACTTTTTTTTTCTTATTTCTTTTCTTCTCTTTTGTTTCCTTTCTTCTTGTTTTCCAGCTCTATGTTCTAAGCCAAGGTCAATGCATTTACCGTGGGAAGGTGACAAACCTCGTCCCTTACTTGAGAGATTTGGGGTTGAATTGCCCAACCTACCACAACCCAGCAGATTTTGGTAAGGACAACTTGAATAGTTTATTTCATTTATTTTGTATTTTATCAGCACCTTCAGGGTAATGGGAACCATGGTGGGATTTATACTTCTGTACATCTATTCTTTTTGTGTGTGTATTCATATATGAACCTAAATTCTAAATAAAATTAATCAGATTTTTTTTTCCTACGTAATTTGAATTAAAGTAATGCCATCTAGTGGTACAATTCAGTGAATATTTCTCTGTGGCGGAAGTCAAAGTTCAGGAAATGAAAGATAAAGCACGTTCTTTAGTGTTTCATAGCAACTAATATTAGTGGCTTTTTAAAGTGGGTTCAGTATTCTGCTTGGTTTTTTTATCTTGAGCAGTACCACTGTGGTATTGTACAGATAAGAGCATTGAGGGTTTTTTCAGTGTTGTTTCTTAATTCCAAAAAAGCGGAAAATGCCACAAAAATAGACTTTTGTCATTTTTTGTTACCTGTATTGACTGCCTTTCCTCTGAAATGGTTCATTTAACTTCCAAGATGAAGAGATCTCCCTGAAGATTTGTGGAAAGATGCATTCAAATGTTGTTTGCATAGATAAGAATTTGCACGTGGCATTTTAGAGCCCGCACTAAAAAAAATCTGCTTTTTTCTGTGCTGCAGCATGAAGGGCATTTAATAACAAGGCTTATACGTGGTGAGCAGTGCAAAGCAGTAACTTAAACCTTCTGTCTTTGTAGTGATGGAAGTGGCCTCGGGTGAGTACGGGGACCAGAACAGCCGCCTGGTCAGGGCCGTGAGGGAGAGGATCTGTGACACGGACTACAAGAGAGACGTGGGTGGGGAGAACGAGCTGAACCCCTTCCTCTGGCACCGGCCCTCTGAAGAGGTATTTTGGGCATCACAGCTCTTGGGCAAGGCTTGGGGCTGCAGGGGGAGGGAGGGAATTCAAATCCCCGGTCAGTGGAGGAGTCTCTGGGCACGCTCAGCTGACGTGAGTGGGCTTTTGTGAATGAAAACCAAACAAGATACTGCGAAGGAAGGAGTTCATTCTGTGATGTGTTTCTGCAGGACTCCTCCTCCACAGAAGGCTGCCACAGCTTCTCTGCCAGCTGCCTAACCCAGTTCTGCATCCTCTTCAAAAGAACTTTCCTCACCATCATGAGGGACTCGGTAAGAATGGCTTTATAATAACTTTTGTGGCCAAAAGGTCTGCTCAGCTGGGTGTGAGGCAGTGTAATGCACCTCAAAGGTCCTGTCCAGCAGCCCATCCATGAACATTATCACAGAATTTCAAAGGGAAGAGACTGATCTTTCAGTCTTGCTGTTAACTGTACCACCTTCATTGTGAACTACAGCTTTCCACACAGCATTCAGAAGCACCTGGCCTAAAAACCCAAAGTTTAAATCCCCTCTGTGCTGGCAGGTCCCTTACACAGTTATTAAACCTACTGAAAAGTGACTGAGAAGTTGTACTGCTGTGTCACAAAACTAGGTTTTCCAGAAAATTCAGGATGGTGGAGATAATAATTTCAGTGTGATGCAAAGTTACTACTTGAAGTCTTCATTTTTGGAAGTAGAAAATTGGTAGATAAAAAGTTTGCTTCTTTGCCATAACTTGTTCTCCCTTGCTGCTTTTTATAAATGCATTTGTCAACATGGACTAATTAAGTTAATGAGTTAAGATCAGGGGAAACTGTAACTGATTTGCTGATGCATAGATTGAAGGACAATGTTGTTTTCAAGATATTTTTTTCCTGCTCAACTCTAAGGGCTTGCAGTTGTTCCCAATGTTATTATTTCTTCTGTTCTTCCAAGCCTCTTGTGGGAATACTGTGTTGTAGAGAAGGCACAGAAAGCTAATTTATTCCTGATGAAGTTACTTTGGTCTATAGAAGCCTGAAATGCCTTTTCTGCTTCTCTTCTGCTCTGGGGAAATTTATCTTTTAGTCAGAAAGTCTCTTTCCCCTGATGAATAAGAGCCAGTGGCTCCATGATATTGTCAGACAGTGAGATTTCAGGCTGCAGCATTTGCAGTTCCTGCCTGTATTTACTGGAAGAAATTTTTGTGGGAAGCTCATAATTTTTCTTAGCCAGTAGGAAATTAGCATTTCTCATGGCAGGGGGTTGGAACTAGATGATCTTTAAGGCCCCTTGCAACCCAAACCATTCAATGATTTCTATATAAGACTTTGTGGACATAAGTGCTCCTTTCCTGCAATCTTTCCATCTGATTCCAGCCACGCTGTCATTGTTTTTGAGCCCAGACTTCCTGATAAACGCCACTCTTTGCTTATCACAGGTCCTGACCCACTTGCGAATCACCTCACACATTGGCATTGGGCTGCTCATCGGGTTGCTCTACTTGGGCATTGGCAATGAGGCCAAGAAAGTCCTCAGCAACTCGGGGTTCCTCTTTTTTTCCATGCTGTTCCTCATGTTTGCTGCGCTCATGCCGACTGTCCTCACCTGTGAGTACGGGGCACTGCGTCACAGCACAGGGGAGGGGGCTGCAGGGGGGTGGGAGGCTGTTGGGATGTCTCTGTTTTGTGTAAGATAACGTTTGACTTGTGATTCTACTTCTAAGACAGGTCAGGGGGATGAATCTTGCACCCACAGAAGCACTACTGTGCAAGAAGAAACAGGCTTGGCCAGAGGCACTTCTCCCTCCCCAGTTTTGCCAGGGTTTTTCAGCACAGACAGTTCAGTGTTACAAGTCCTGGACTGGAATTTCTCTTTATCCCAGAGCATCTCAACCATGCCCTGAGCTCGTGGTTGGACTTAAGGAGGATGTAATAATTTTTCCAGGGCTTCCAAGTCATGACCCCTGCATAAAATCAGCTTATTCGTGTGGTGTCAGAAGCAAACTCCTGTAGAATGGACTGTTTTGTACTTCCTTTGGGAGTGCTGCTGCCTTGAATTCCCTGTTGGACTGAAAGGAATAACCAAGTTCTTTAAGTTTTGACACCACTTGTAATTGAAAAATCCTCTTTAAGGGAGGTTCAGATCATCTGAGTAGACTAGTCTGTAGTCTCAACAGTGAGCAGCTCTTGGGGCTGACTTTTTATATTTCATTATGAATCACTGAAACTTTTGCTGCTCTGTCAAAGACCTGTGAGTTCCAGTCCCACCCTGGGACTGCAGCAGTGCCGGATTAGATATGGACAAACTGTGTTGTTATTATGTGAAGCAGCACTGCACCCTGCCAATCTAACTGAATGATCTGTGTTCTCTGCAGTTCCCCTTGAGATGGGAGTATTTCTCAGAGAGCATCTGAACTACTGGTACAGCCTCAAAGCCTATTACCTCGCCAAAACCATGGCTGATGTTCCTTTTCAGGTATATGCTCTACTCTTCAATAAAGTAGAACCATTTAAGTTCATGAGTGACAAGCCCACTTGCCCAGAAGATAAGTACTGGCATTTTGTCCTTTGGAATAGTGGGGAAAATGTCCATATGCGTCTGCTGAAGCTTCAGGGCTGAATCAGAAGCACCCTGAAGAGTGCAGGACTTCCCAAAAGCTGAGACCTGACCCAACATTCTTTTAATAAACAGATGCCCAGCTTTGCTTGTTTGCAGAGGGGGAACTGTGAAGGGCTGTGAGTGGAATCTGTTTCCAAATGCCCAAGTAGAAAGACAGGTATCACACGCCTGTCCTGTAATGGAAAGGCTGAGAGCTGTGGATTAGTTAGACCCCCACCATGTTTTTGTGTTACTCGGAGTAACAGTCAGTGTTTGGCTGTAAGGGATAACCCCCAGTGCCTGTCCTTTGCAGATCATGTTCCCTGTGGCTTACTGCAGCATCGTGTACTGGATGACTTCCCAGCCCTCCGACGCTCTCCGCTTCGTCCTCTTCGCAGCCTTGGGGACCATGACATCCCTGGTGGCTCAGTCGCTGGGCCTGCTCATAGGTGCAGCCTCCACATCCCTCCAGGTACTGCTGGTGTTTCCTGTGGTCTCACAGGAGCTCTGCTGGCTCCTGACTCTGCTCCCTGTCACTGCTGCTGCGTGCCCAGGATGTTTGTTGAGAGGTGACAGGCAGAAAGTTGTCCTGCTGTGATAGAGCTGCTGGTGCTCCCCGCTCACATCAGGGTGAAGGGCACAGACCTGCCCTGGATGTGAGGCTCTGAAGTTCCTGCCCCACCTGAAGGGGCTGTGCCTGCCCTTGCTTGGGTGGATTGTCACTTGCTGTTCATCTCAGACTGAGCAGGTCCTGGGAGCTGCAGGACTGATGCGTTTCTCTGTCCCTACAAAGTGGAAATTTTCCACAGTAGCTCAGGAGAAGGTTTTTTTGGTTTATCCAAAAAAGCTGTAGAAGGAAAGGTAGGAAAAGGCTTGTCCAAAAACCAAACTTCTGGAAAGGGAGGGAGAGAGGCAGCTGTTGGCATGACTGGAAGCTGGTCAGGTAATTCCTGGCAGGAGATGTGCTGAGGTGACCATTGCACAGCAGAACTGCTCTGTGGTGCTGCTGATAACAGATGACTCTGAGCTCAATATGCATTGATGCTGTCAAGATTTCTGCAGTAGAACACTTGATTCCTTCTCTGTGCCACCCCGTGGAGACCAGCATAGCCTTACTGCATGATCCCTGTGCTTCTGCTCTTCCCCTCACAAGAAATGTCTTAAAAAAGAAATCAGTTATTTTCTAGTATCTCAAAAAGTGATCATTTTGGGGAGTAGAATGACTCTGAAGAATAATAGGAGAGCAAGTCAATTTTAATTTTTTCTCTGTCTTTCTGACAAGAGACACTCTATTCCTTGTCTTCACAGGTGGCAACTTTTGTGGGCCCAGTTACTGCCATCCCAGTCCTTCTGTTCTCTGGGTTTTTTGTCAGCTTTGATACCATCCCAACATACCTCCAGTGGATGTCCTACATTTCCTATGTCAGGTACTGCTGGGGAGGCCTTCAACCTCCCATCTGGAAATGCTGTTTGTTTGCCTTTGGTTGCTTGCTTGCTTGGTTATTTCAGGTGCCAAAGAGACTGTTCACAGCATGTTCTTTTAGAGTATAAACATATGTGTGATGTAAATCACATTATCTCACTGCATTTTAAGTTGTGTGTGTTGTGAAATAAACAGGAACAGGTTAAAGGCCACAAGTCCATGCCAGTCCCTTTGAATTCAGTGGGATTGCACAGCATGAAAATCCTCCTGGATTTTGCAATATAAATATGGATTTCTGAAATAACAGGGACATCCTCAACTGAGAAATTGATGCCAGCACCTCATTTTGGGAGAAAATGTAGTGTAATTCACTGCTGTATCCTAGATAGGTTTGTTGGATAAAGGCCTGTTTTTAAGTTCTGCAGTAGCACTGCCACAAGAGGCATGGGATTTGTGTCACCTTTAATTTAAACTGCTGCTGTAAGATCCATAGGCACCTTATATGCTGTCTGTGTCTGGCACAGCTGTCTTAAGATGGGACAATTCCCATCAGGAAATATCTGGGGGGATAGTTTAGACTAGACACTGAAATGTTTATAGCTGAAATTAGGAGAGGTGAATTTTCCCATTCCCCGTTTCCCTACCCTGCCCAAGCTGCACTGTTACTGAGAAATCCCAGGCAAAAAAAATCCTCTTTGCTGCCGAGTGAAGTCTTACACAGATTCCTGTCAAAGATAACGAGACTGCACCCTCTGAATTAATACCTTTAATTCAAGGTGAGGCCTTAAACCCTTGGCAGGCCCAAGTGGGGTCTCCTGAAGCCAGAGAAAGCTGTCCTGAGCATGGGATATCCCTTATGCATGGGATCCATGATGTTTATCTGCTTGCAAAATCAAATGCCTGGGAACATTGTCAGTGAAACCATTAGTGCACAGAGGGAAGGAGAAGGGGCATTCTAGATTGGTGCTGGTTTTAATAGATTTCTGACTTCAAACGGTACCCTACCGGTAACGGTGCCCTGTTGGTAAACGCTACCATAACGGTATCCCTGTTGCTTATTAAAAAAAAAATAATAAAGCAAAATAATGATGTCCTTTTAAATGGGGAATTCCTGAATATGAGCTGAAATGGTGCTGCTTTCTGATTTAACATTTTTCTGTGCACTAACTGGAAGCAATCAAAGGCAAAACTCCTGCCCTTGTTCCCTCTTATGTAAAATGCCCGTGACATGTGATGGGCCTGATTGTAACAGGGATAGAACTGTGCCCCGAGACAGATGTGTCAGAGCAATATTGAACCCCTCAGTGTTTCAGCTGAGCTCTCTCAGGGATTGTATTGCCCTTCTAACCAGATCACCAGGATTTTCCTTGTAATCCCTCCTTCTCCTTTCCAGGTATGGGTTCGAAGGGGTCATCCTCTCCATCTATGGACTGGATCGAGAAGATCTGCATTGTGACAAAGACGACACCTGCCATTTTCAAAAATCAGAGGCCATCCTGAGAGAACTGGATGTAGAAAATGCCAAACTTTACTTGGACTTCATTGTTCTTGGGATTTTCTTCTTCTCTCTGCGCCTGATTGCCTATTTTGTCCTCAGATACAAAATCCGAGCGGAGAGGTAAAGGAAAAGCAGCTAAACCAATGCAGTAGGAGAACTTTAGACATGCAGTAGAGGGCACTTGACATTGTCTCACTGTGGCAGGCCGGTCCCCAGTGCCCAGCCCGATGCTGTCCTGACCGAGCCCACGGAGAGCCACAATGGGATAGTGGACATACAGTGTTAAGCCAATCAGTCCAGTTGGGTTGGGTCATGTTTTCATTACACTTTCTAGCTTTAACTAGGAAGAAGAACTAGAAGGGAATTTTACACCACAGAATATCAATACCGAGGCAGCGTAACTGTAACAAGAAACCTGGCTGCAGGAGCTTTCCTTTTGAAAACCAGTTTTGAGATTAGGTCACCAGGATCAGTTCTGGTAGCCAGAATAGTGTAATGCCATCTCTGGTTGACAAGGTAATGAGATGCAAAATGAGGATTGCAAAGAAAATAGGATTTTCTCATATTTTTAAATTCAGAGCTTCATCTTTGCAGTTTTCTATGTATTATTTTGCAATTCTTTTCCACAGAATTACCCCTTCTGGCTAAAAGTCTGTAAATGTATTAATAAGGTAAAGACATCTTTTTAATACGGATACTTTTTTAAAAGAAACCTGAAGTGATTCAAGTAATTATTTTTGTTTCTGTCTGAATTTAGAATTCTGGTGCTTTACTTGTCGAGCTGGTCTCATACCTGAAAACTGTAATGACAGGACAAAAAGGCAGATTCTGAATCTGCACTAAACCTGTGGTCCTATTTGGAAGCAGCCCTGGATAGCACATGCAGTTCGACATGGTCAGGCTGTCACTGAATGGTTGAAAAAAATATTCTTTTGCAGTGTCTTTAAATCCTTAGTATTTGTAATATTTTGAGATACTAACTCTGCTCATTATCTGTTTGATCTACCTCCTGCGAATGAAAAAAATCAAAGCACTCCAAGGCTCATTTGTAATTAAATTGTGAAAGCAGGATCTATCCCTAAAGTGATTGTTAAAGGAGTGCAAGAGCTGTGCACAGATCAAAGCTTGGGCCACTGTGTTAAAACACCTGTGACTGCCTCATCCAGAGGTGTTCATTATATCTGCAACACACTCTGTGTAGGACTCCCCTCGAAATGCACGAATGACCTCGTAATGCTGCAGGTCTGATTATGCCAGGCAGTTTTGTTCTCATCCCTAAGTCTACATGCACAGCGTGGGAATCCATTGATCCAAACATCAGTGAAACTGTTAATTTTGGGTTTCTTTGTAAAATTTGGCAGGGGGAATTCGGGTTCCAAGTTGATGTGAATTTTGTCACCGATTTTCATGGGTTTGGATTTTCAGCCCGAAATGAATCCACCATACTCACGTTGGACACCTTGGCGAGCTTTGGTGCACATTGCACGACCTTCTGCCGTGACTGTGAATTTGCCTTGGTGTCCCAGACCCCCGAGTGAGGCCTGCATGGTCTGTAAATGCATTATTCCCATCAGGATGCTGAAGTCTTGTAGGTTGGAAGCAGCTCCATGTCAGCAAACCCCTGAGGAGCCCAACAGCTCATGGCAGCAGAGCAGATAAGAGAGACCTGGTGCATCTGCTGGCCCCCAGCAGTCAAAAATTCACAAACTTTTCCAAGACTCCATGGCTGTGTCTATCCTAGTGAAATAAATAGTGCCAGGGCCAGCTCTGCTAGTCCTCAGACACCTGGGGCTAATAGGAATGGCCCCTGTACTGACTTCTAAACAGCCCAAACACTGTCTGGAAAAGCTCTGGCTGTGCTGGGCTGCAGCTCTGCCATTTAGCAGGGAAGACAATTCTTTCCCAGTTTTCTTGGCGCGTGCCCAGGCTCTGTTTGATTTACCAATACAGACATAGACTGTGTGTATCTGTTAAACTCAGGACATTTGAACTAAGCCTGTGGTCTGGAAGGCTTTAAGTCAAGTCACATATTTTAGGAAGGTTAGCTGAACTTTCCCTGAAAATAAGGTTGACCTGTGAAAGAAAAAATCAATCTTTACTGTAGAAGAAAAAACAAATTCCTTGCACAGCCTCTTTGCATAATCTTTGTTGCTGTTTTTGCTCAAAAAGCTTTTGTGCAGCTCTGCAGCTTTTCCAGGCATAATCACGAGCAGGTACAAACCTATATGGCTGTCAGATTTGAGAAATTAGGAATTTGATCTATTCTAAATAATACTTGTGGCTGTGAACAGTTTTTAAATAAGGCACAAGCTGAAATCCCTTTGGCACAGCGTGCCTTCATTATTCCAAGACTCTCAAAGTATTTGTGAATATTACAGGCAGTTCAAACACTTTTTGCAAGCAGACAAAGGACTACACTTGCCAGATTACTCTTGGGTTGCAGACATCTGCTCCAAGCTGAGGTCGAAGAGTGTGACATCCCTGGCACTGAATACCTTCAGGGTTCATGTTGTGTGTTTACCAACACCATTTACCAAATCCCACCCTGACAATCCCTTGCAGAGTTCCAGATGAGGTGACTTTGCTGGCATTTCAACACTGGTAACTTGCAGGATGCTGTTCTCTCCCATCTAGACCAGTTTTGCAGTGCAAATTCCTTGGAAACTGTCTTGTTATCTGTGCCTGTTCCTCCGTTTTCAGGCTTTCCCATTTTATGTTTTCAGCCTGCAGCATGTCCTGCTGTTCTGTAACTTTGTATTGTGTTATGGTAGCCAAAAATCTGGTCCTCCACGGGTGTTCCTGAGAAAATTCCTGCTCTGGGATAATTTTTGTCACTCCTTTTTTTAAGATATGCTTTTTCCAGCCTTCTGCTGACAGCATTTAGCTGGAAGTTACTATTCTAAGGAATGCTTCCAGACTGTAGTATCCCAGTAAAAAAGTAATTCTCTGGAAACTCAATGATACACATGGGTGAGATAATATTTTTTTCCCTCCCTAACTCACAATTTAACTAATGATTTCTCTTTTGTCACTGCTCTGGGACAGAAGCATTTAAAATCCATCCCAGTTATGTTTTCATGTACTGCAAAGATTTTTAATGTAGTCTCAGGTCAGCTTTTTTTCTCTTTATGTGGAGATAAATTCTAACAGGCTGGTATAAAACACATTCCCAGGTTAATGAGCTGAGCATGCATGTGCTGTTGTGTTGAGCAGCACTTTGTGAAGCTCTGGAGGCTTCATTTGGAAGAATAACAAGGCCATCAAGATTCTGAAGACTTCAAATCCTCAATTTTCAAATCCTCAATTTTATAGCCATATATAAAGAGCCATAACCTGTTTGAAGTCAATGCCACTGTTACCATTTGAACCGCTCACAGCCTGGCTAAAAGTTGTGTAAGAGGCTAAAGGTTTCTAAAGGTCACTTTAAAACTGAATGTATGATTTTTGTTGGGATTGCAGGAAGTCTTCAGTGTCCTGTTGGCCTCCTTGTTATATTTTGACTTGTTTTGACGTGTTGCTTTGGTTACTGCATGCATTAGTTAAGACTGTAGGTCCTTCACCTTTCTTTTGTTGTTTTTCTTTGTGGAAACTTGCATATAATCTGAAAAACCCTGAAGGTTGTTAAAAATAACTTGAAGCATCATTATTTACAATTAAATAAAAGATTTGGAAAGCACATTCTACTCACAAGAAACTGAGAATATTCCATTGTTACAGGCCAAAGGGAGTAACAGAAGACTGACTGGTGCTGAAATCCTCTTCAGCTCTTAGAATTTAGAGCACAAAGTACCTATTTTCATTTAAGGAGAGGAAAATGTGCACATGTAACAGGGAGAGCCGGTTATGTAAGTGGGAGATAATGAACTTGAGTCCAAGTACTGGATGTCTCAGGTGATTGACAGTTCGATCCACACTTTTGTGTCAAAGTCTGTGTTCTCAGCAGAAAGGAATGTTTTATTAAACACTCGTTCCTGCGAGGACGTGTGGTACACACTGACCTGTGCCACCCCAGTGATCCTCACAGAGGAGATCTTACCTGTCCAAATTACACAATGCTGGATGGATTTTTGGATTCTGAGAATCAGGGGGAAGGCCAGCAAAGCAGATATCCTGGTGGGAGTCTGTTACGGACCACCCAGCCAGGATGAAGAGGCAGATGAAATATTCCATGGGAAGTCTTGTGATCAATCCCCCTTGTTCCTGTGGGAGAGTTTAACTTGCCAAATGTCTGCTGGAAATACAACACAGCAGAGAGGAAACAGTCCAAGAGGTTCCTGGAGTGTGTGGGAGGTAATTCCTGACACGGCTGGTGAGGGAACCAACCAGGGGTGGTGCCCCACTGGACCTGTTCGGGAACAGAGAAGGACTGGTGGGTGATCTGATAGCTGGAGATCCTCTTGGGCACAGTGGTCATGAAATGGTAGAGTTTTTGGTTCTCGGGGAGATGGAGGGGTGGCAGCAGAACTGCCACCTTGGACTTCTGGAGGGCAGACTGTGTTTGGGAGCTGGGTTGGCAGAGTCCCTTGGGAGGCAGTCCTGAAGGGCTGAGAAGTCCAGGAAGAATGGACATCCTTGAGAAGGAAATCCTGAAGGCACAGCAGGAGCAGACCATCCATCCCCATGAGCCAAAGGATGAGCCAGAGGGGGAAAAGGACTGGCCTGGCTGAGCAGAGAGCTTTGGCTGGAACTCAGGGAACAAAACAGGCTGTGTGACCTTTGGGAGAAGGGGCAGGCAACCCAGCAGGACTACAAGGATGTTGTGAGGTTATGCAAGGAGAAATTAGAAGGTCCAAAGCCCAATCAGAACTTAATCTGGCTAGTGCTGTAAAAGACAATAAAAAATATCTCTGTAAATACAGCACTGAGGAGAGTCTCCATCCTTCACGGGATGCCATCCTTTATTTCCCACCACAACAGCCCCGTAGGGTGCAATTGCTCAGAAATTTGTGTGTGGAGATCCACCTATGAAGTATGATCATGTGAAAAGCTGTTGGGAACTAGAAGTAGGCAGAAAATGACACCGTGTCATGTCCTCTGTGACAGCTTGTGACAGGCTGATCGCTGCAGTGGCACACAGCACTGGTGAGTGCATAAATTAAGTGCTGAGTGCCACTGGAGTTCATCAGCAGCTCTGCCATTAATGAGCAGGGGCAGTGGCATTTTCAGGGATCGACTCCTACTGCCCTCCTCTTGAATACCTCTTTCCATAAAACACAAAGAGGTTGTTGTGGTGTATCCCACTGAGTGGTTTCTATAAACCCACGCACCACTCTTCATATTACATGTCTAAAAGTTGCAGGTTGAGCTTGCAAGCGTAGCAAGTTTCATTTTACTTCTGTTTAATGCTTTATTTCTGTTCCTGTACATATTCCATGTAGAGTTTCTGAAGGAGTAATTGTACCACAGAGCCCAAATCTAGCTTCAGTCTTTTTGTTATTTTGAAATCTTACGATGAATGATAATTTTATGCAGTGTTCAGCTGTAGAACCTTCCTTGAAGAGATTTAGATTTGAGTCCTGTTGCCAGCACAGTAAAACAAAGGGTGGCCACTCAAGATGTGTCTCCTTTGCCACAAAACATGTCCATGGCTCAGCCTGCGTTCTCTGCATTGGCTATGCCTCCAAGGCACATCCAGCTTTTGCTGATCCATTTTTTTTTTTCTGGGGGCTTCCATGCAGCTCAGCCCATGCTTGTGTCCCTTTTTTCTGGATATTCGTGACTGCTGTCCACGTGGGGTGTGAAAATGAGCTGCTTGGGAACAGTGCAGGATGGTTAAAGGTGGAGGAATGACTTTGAGAGGTCTTTGAGCTACCAAAACCCCAATGTGCTGGATCTCTGGCTTTACTCCTTCAAGAAAAAAAAAACCTCAAAAATGTCTTTTTAAGCAGATTGCAAGGCAACATGGAAGTTTCTGCTTTTAAAGGTTGACGGGGTTTTCTACTTCAGTGGCATCTGTGATGTCTTTTTTTTCTGACCCCATTGTAGTTTATTTTAGTGGCCCATTTAGGGTAATCATTATACAAACTCCTTCCTGTTACTTCCAGAAACCAGCTTTCCTGGCCTCAGTGATCATTATACCAACCTTTACAAATGTGAATTAGTTGTTGAGCAATTTTTTTTTTTTTAATGGAAAAAATTCTCTTAAATTATGGCAAAAGAAAATTAAATTTGAGAAGATTACACTGACACATCTTTATAAAAGAAGATAACAAGTCCTGCAGTGGAGCCAAGCCTTTACCTGTGTCAGTATGGATTTATCAAATACCTTATCTGAGTCAGTTGACCTTATTGTGAGATACTGCCCTTGAACCTGTTTCTGAATTACTTAACATTCGGTTCTTTTGTTTTTCAAAGCAAGAGTCAATGCAAGGTATGATTTTAAATCAGCGTGCTAAAGTGTGCATATTCTGTGTATCTAATCTGTCCTTGTTGTTTCTGTAATGCATTTGCATTACTATGAATCAATTTTATTCTGCTTCTCTAGAGACTCTCGCTGCCTGCACGCTGTGATATATTTGCACTGTTGTAGATATATATATAAATATATACATATAATGTAATTATATTATACAAACCATGTCTTTTTCAGGTTGCTTGTTACCTTTGTAGTTTACGCTTCCCGGTACAGTGGACCTGAGTAAAAATGTGGGATGTGGGGCATTCTGATGATATATTACAGTAATAGAGAAATCTTTGTATATTTCTGTATACTTAATACCTGTAAGAAGAGATTTGTATGTGCATTATTTTCCAAACTTAGGGCTTTGTTTTCTGGGACTAGAGAACATTTATGATAATGTAACACACACACACACACAAAAAAAAAATCAAATAAAGTGTTATTATTTTCAGACAGATGCCTTTGTCTCTGTTCTCTCTCCGAGGGAAGTGGAAGGTGTATTGGTAGTGATGCATTTTCACTGCCTGCTCCTCGATTCTGGCAGCCAGCAAGGACATGGAATTGCCTGTTTCAGATTGTGGTGGTTTCAGGTAACTCCCACTACAGGTGTGTTACAGAAACATCCAGTAAAAATCCTTAAAAACATCAACTGCAGTCACACTGGGGATTGGAACTGGATGATGTTTAAGGTTCCTTCCAACCCAAACAGAGCAAGCATCAGGGGGTGCTTCCCTGAGAAACCCTACACAACTGAGGGACTTCTTGAACCAGTGGGATTAATTACCTTTGTATTTCCATCCAGTTTTGGTGGATTTTTCTTCCACGCACTGATCATCTGTTCATCTTGTCCTTGCTTCCTGCAAGTGGCAGCAGATGTTCCCTGTGCTGTTCCATTGCAAGAGGTGGGAAAGGATCATTCCCTGTTTGCCTTCTGCTTGGCACTCTGGAATGTGTGGCTTTCTTCCTCCCTTCTCCCCAGCTGAAGAGAAATCCTGTTTTATCCTGCCAATCACCCCTGCCCATTTCTCATTTTACCAAACACCTTTCTCCCTCATTCTGCCACAGCACCTGGGTGATGTTCTGCAGCCCTCTGTGCATTTCTGTCGCCAGGAAAGCCTTCAGCTGGTTTAGAAGCCAGTATTTTAATTTCGTGTGTTTCTCCTGAAGATGCACATTGCCCAAGAATGACATGCTTCCTGTTTGTGCTGGACTGCTGCTTCCTACTGCACTGGCAGGGAAACTCTTGGGCAGAAATCCTGACCTGTGTGAGGCCCCAAGGACAGTGTCTGTGCCAGGAGGAGGGTTCAGTGTTGGTGTCCTGTGCTTTGGCAAACACTCACTTTGCCTGGGTGGCTTTTCATGCAGCTTTAAGGCTGTTTCGTGGTGTTTGTGTGTTGGACTTAAGGCCAAGCCTAAAAAACATCACTGTCCTTGTGCCACCCCTCCTGACCACCACAGCAACAAAATTACCTGCCTTGCTCACCGCAGTTCAAAGAAAACTGCCCCAACTTTTACCAGTTAAGTACCCACTCATAAATAACATGAGCAGTGATGCTTAAAGCGTGAATTGCCCCAAGGATGCAATAGGATTGCATTTTCAAGACAGTTTTCTCATGATGACAGAGATCATACTTTATGTTATGTTTTATAGCCCTAGATATTATACTAGATGGAAGGAATTATGTTCCCAAAAACTAAATGCCTCCCTGTGCCAACTGGTGTCCATAGATCAGGAAGGGAAGAGGAGGAACAGGAGTCTTTCACAGCCTGAGTGGCAGCATAAATTACTTCAAGCATTTTATATGGCAGTTAATGCTATTAAATAAGCCAACCACAAACTTCTCATTAGCAACACTGCAAAAATTAATATACCTCACATGCAATTATCATCCACTGTGCACTCCAAATGGATTCATAAAATAAACAGCATTTGAAAATAAAGGAAACTTTCTTTTCTAATAGCTATCCATTTAAAACCTGCTTTGGAATGCAGGCTGAAAGGCACGGGAAGCCAAGGAAGTGGGTAGAGTAAGAGAGATGGGCTTGTTGAGCATGGGAGGGTGCAGGGATCTGAGCAGTGCCCAGGTGAGCAGCGAGCAGGTGCTGTGCTGTCAGCCACCAGCACTGACATCTTCCCTTGGGACAGCCTTCATGAAGGGCTTGGTGGGAAGTGTTGCCAGCTCCATTTAGGGCAGAAAAGCTGTCAAGGGCTGGATTAGTCAAACTGACACTAATTGCATCCATTTCTGTTGTTTAGTGCATTTTAAATTTCACAGCCTTGTTTGATTTTGTGTCTTTTTTTTTTCTGTGCCTTGTAGATTTTTTCAAGATCTGTGAATTTTATTATGCACTGTTAACTCTGCATGATGGCTTTGCTGGATCCCTGACATTCCCATTCCGAGCCTGTGCCTGCACACACATGGGAAGGCTGAGAAAAAAGTCAGTGCTATCTCTTCCACAGACAGAAAACATAATCAAAACATGAAGCTGATCCATTTTCAGCCTCTGACAGCAAAAACACCCCTCAGAGTTGCACTGTTTCCCCCAGTTATTTCCAGCACAGTCATTCTCTTGTCCCACTGCCTGTTTTGCTCTGCTGGGCAGGTGAAATAAAGCTCCACCTGTTCCTAGGACCTTCTTGCTCATCCCCACAGCAATATTTGACTGTGGAGTTAAATATGAAGTAGATTTTGAGGCTTCATCAAGAGTCTTACAGGTACTTTTTGTCTTTCTCCTGTGCAAGAATCAGACAGTAACCCCAAAGTACTTAAAACAGGAACAAAAGGGACAGTAAACCTTTTGATTTTGCTCCTTCTGTTTGTTGAAACTCATGTTCTGTGTCTTGGTGAAGCATAGATGGAGCATATTGCCAAGTCTCAAAAAGGGTAAGAAGCAGGGGAAATCTCATTTTGTGGCAGGAGGGAGCTGGATTTTACTTACGAAATTTACTTTTCATGAAGTTTTCTGGGAGTGCCACAGACTGGAGTGTCAGTCCACTCTGGTGGTAAGTCAGACCCCTGGGAACTGCCTAGAATTTCTGCAACAAGTTCAGCAATTAAGATGTTTAGCTCAGCTGCAGTGAAATATTTTGATTCAAGACTTCCAGATTCTCATTTCAGTTGTGGTGTTTTAGTACTGAATCCCTCAAAACTGCTGTTTATCAAAACAACCTTCTGTTATGTTCTGAGACAGAGGCACATGTTGAAGGAAGCCTGAGAGACCTAACTCAGAGACAGATGGGAATGGGACCCTACAAGTGCCTCTCTTTGTCCAGTGGCTTCTCTGAGGGGGATTTCTGGGTGCCACAGTGGGTGTGCAAAGGGAGACCACAAAGGAGAAGAAGTTATCATAGCTAGGTGAATAGAAACACTGGTCTCCAGCAGAAAAGTATTTGTTTTCTTACCCTGCCCACCTCTGGTAAGTGGAAGTTACATGAAATGGAATTTCATGAAGTGAAAAATGGAAATTTTACCATTCCCTGGCAGGGGAAGAAGCACCCAAGGGCAGCAAGCTGGAACAAAGCTGCATCCTCTTCTACAGCACCTGCGAGTGGTACCCAGCTGGTTCTAGAACATGAGTGCATTCTGCATTGCAGCACAAATACTTTACAGCAAATCTGTTTGTCTGGCTGTTTTCATCTAGTACTGAGGACATGTTGGCTGTCCCATTGTGTACCTGGTGGAGTGTGCTGGGACAGGGACCGTCCATGCTCTCTGAGGTAGTTGGGCAGCTCACGTTCATGTACCAACACTGGCAGCTTTCAAATGCTTTAGAAGAAGGCTCAGATGAGGAAACAGAAGCCTGCAGAGTAATAATGGACTCTGGCAGAGTGCTGCTTGGAAAACTCACCTGAGAGCTTCTGAAACTCTCACCTGAACTTTGCTCCTAAGGAAGGTTTAGCAGCCCACACCTCAGAGCGAGTTTTCCTTCTTGGACTCAGTCTGGCAGTGAGTGCGACCTCTTGGAAACTGAATCTGGGTCTGGAGATCATCATTCTGCCTGGGTTCAACACAGGGAGCCAGGTTTGGTTCTTGTGTTTTATTTTCTGTTCTCCAAGCTGTTTAATGGCATCGTGGTCGAGTTTTCAAGCTTTAGTAAAGCAGAGACCTGTGGCAGCACTGTGTGATTTAGCTGCTCTCAAGAGAGGAAGATTTCAGTTTCCATATTCATTTTCACTTCAGTTTAGCACCTTGTCTGAAATCTTTCTTTTGAACACGAGCTTTGCCAGAGGAGGTGTGTGGCACTGTAGCAGGATCCATACCCTTCCCAGAGTCATTTGGGAACAGCACCTGAAGGAAGTGGCACATTAAAAAACCCACTTTTTTTGGAGGTGTTTGCAGTTAAATCCCTTGCTCACATGGCTACAGGTTTGTTCTTTGTTGCTAGCACCCATCTGCTCTGAGCTCCTTGTCTGTCCTAGTTTTCTCCCATTACTTCTCCATGTCAGCCAAACACAGCTTTCCTGCATTGCTTCAAAATGAACAATTTCCGAGACCTTTTCCTCAGCGACAATTGCTTTAAAAGCCGGTAGAACATCTTCACTCACTGAAGCACCATTGCAATCAATCTGCAATGTCAAACATGCTCTATTCAGCCCTTAATAGAACATGGAGCTTTGGTGGCACTCAGCTGCCATGGTTGCAGTTTAGGACTATCGGGTATTTGGGATTTTAAACGTCATTTGCTGCGTAATGGCCTCATCAGCACAAAGCCTTTGTGTCACAAATTGACACAAACGGGTTCCTGTAGCACCTTTGCTGACGAAAATCACATCGCTGACCTACTTTTTTTTCCCCTTTGTGTTGGTTTAACACAGCCTGGATTTTGGTGGGGTCGGGAGAAAAGCTGCTCGAAACTTCTATGTCCGCCACAGAGCCAACATCTGAAGGCCCTGACGATGGGCAGGTTACCAGCCCAATTGGACAAGTTGGTAAGGCCTCTGTGAGGACATATTTAAGAAAGGAAAAACCATGGGAAGTTCTCTTTCTTCTCCCGAGGGGTGGTGAGGCGGCTGTGGGGGTCCATCCTCACAGGGGCTGCGTGGCCAGAGCCCTCCTGAGGCCGGGGCTGTGCGGCCGGGGCCCTCCCGAGGACCACGTGGCCAGCAGCGAGAGACACGGCAAGCGACTCCCTGATGTGGAGCCCAGACGAGATCAACCTCTCAACTGCAGCTTACAGACACCACCTTTCTTCCAAGTCAGAGGGAAAGGAAAAGTGAGGACACATGAGGAGAACCAACGTGGCGGCACCGAGGTCAGTGAAGAAAAGGAGAAGGAGGAGGTGCTCCGAGTGCTGGAGCTGAGAGTCTCCTGCAAGGACAATAATGGTGGTGGTGAGGACAATAATACAACAGTTTCCCTTAATTCATGAGGTGCATGGGGGGTACAGAGATCCACACGCAGCCTGTGAAGAAGAGTACTCACGCTGGAGCACGTGGAAACTGAAAAGCTGTAATTTGGTGAGGAACTCAAACAGAGAGAGATGACCCTTACTTTTAGAGGAAGACAGTCTTCGCTTCCAGACTAGAACAGCTCATCCTTAAAAGACTAAACCCCATGAACTAAAATGACCCACGCTAGGCAGTTGTGGGAAGACTGCTTGGCCTGTGGGAGGGATTTTCACATTGCAGCAGGTTTGGGTGGGACTGCTGCTTGTGGAAGTTAAAACCACGCTAGAAAAGTTCACAGAGAACTATCTCCCATGGGAAGGATCCCACGGCACAGCAGAAGAAACTCTTTTCCTTAAGCAGACTGAAGAAAGATTTTTAAGAAGTGAAATACTGACCAAAACCCCATGTTTTGTTTCCCTGCGTGGTTGGTGGAAAGAGGGAGGGACTGGGAAAGAAAGGTGTTCTGAAGGTTTGCTTTGGTTCTTGTTACCCTTTTTACTTTTAATTCTGTTAATAATAAATCTTCTTTATACTGTTTAAGTTTTGAACCTGTTTTGCCTTAAAGTGGTTTGGTTTTTTTTCAATAATCCTTATCTCAACTCACGGAAACAAAGTTTTCAATTTCCCCTCCTCTGCTCAGCTATAGCAGAGGAAAATAAGTAGATGGTTTTTTCATGGGTGCCTGGCACTTAGCCAGCATCAAGCCATGACACCCTTCCAGAAAAATATTCAGAACTTTGTTTACTTATTTAGCACTCACTGCATGGCAATGCGGGTGTGCAGAGCTGCAGATACAAAGGGTGAGTCTTCATTCAAGTCTTTTTCTCTCTGAGGCTGTAAATGAGGCCCATGGACACTGCCTCAGGTAAGGGGAGTGCTCAGAGTGACCCTGAAGGAGAGGAGAGGAAGGTCTCTCCTTTTGTAGCCATGTCTCTGCAGGTCCTGCACACTTCTCTTTGGTGTGCACTCCTGTTTTGGGATCCCACTTTGCTCTGCCTTGGCTCTGCCTGTCATCTTCAAATCCTCAGCGGCTGTGGCTTTCACTCTGTTTCTGCCAGCTTCATTTTCTCACCAAAAATGTTGATTTTTAGAATTCCAGGCATTTTTTTCAGGTTCATTTGTGTAGGTGTGGATAACAGTCTACCTAGAGAGACCTCGAGCACTTACCTAATGTAAATTCCCAGAAATTCATCCCTTTGGACTTAGTGATGATGGCAGATCCTTAGGTAATAATTATTTGTGATGTGAGCAGCTCACTCTGATTTATAACCCCAAATGTCTGGAGCAGCTGCCTGATGCTGTGGTGGCTTTGCTCTTGGGAATGCTTGGCCTCAGCACAGCAGTTCATGGTTTTTGCAGGTGACATCATGCCCAGGGATGGCGCTGAGGGCACTTGGTCTGTTCAGCCTGGAGGAGACTGAGGGGAGACCTCGCTGCAGTTACAACTTCCTGGTGAGGGGCAGAGGAGGGGCAGGCACTGATCTCTGTGGTGACAGTGACAGGATCTGAGGGAATGGCCTGAGGTTGTGTCAGGGCAGGGTTGGGTTGAATATCAGGAAAAGGTTCTTCCCCAGAGGGTGGCTGGGCACTGAACAGGCTCCCCAGGGCAGTGGTCACAGCACCAGCCTGACGGAGCTCAAAGAGTGTTTGGACAACACCCTCAGGCACAGGAATTCTCGGGGCTGTGCAGGGCCAGGAGCTGGACTTGATGATTCTTGTGGGTCCCTCCCAACTCAGCATTTTCTGTGATTCTATGGAACACCTCCAAAGACCTTCAGTACGCTGCTCAGTTTATTGCTCATACTACAACCAGTATCTGACCATATTCAAATCATATTATTGAGCCTGTTGGAAGTGGTTTGTGAAAGACTAATTTTTTACCTGCCTGGATAAACTTACTCATCACTAAAGTGTACTGGGATAAATCAAACCTCCAAGGAGGCATGTTAAGGAGGGAGGTTTTTACAATGAGGGTGGTGAAAGGCTGCAACAGGTTGCTCAGAGAGGTGAGAAGTCCCTGGAAATCCCTGAAAAAGTTCAAGGACAGATTGGATGGGGCTGGGAGCAACCTGATCGAGTAGAAAATGTCCCTGTTCATTGCAGGGCATTGGACTAGATGACCTTTAAATGTCTCCCCAAACCACTCTGTGATTCAGTGATTCTGTGTCTCCATCCTTCTCTCTCCGTGCAGTACAGCCCTACACAACAGCTCTCCCCTGCTGAGCCCTGAGCACAGTTTGGTGCTGCAGCAGTCTCAGGTCACCCATTTAATTCCCAACAGGGCTCTCAGCAGCTCTTCACTGGCCTCTTTACCGAGCTCTCACTCAGCTGAAGCAGGGAAGCATTCGAGCTGCTGTGCTAAGCATTCAAGACCCCCAGGAGACAGCAGCCACCAGGAGAATCGACACCAGGAGCTTCTCCTGTGTCTGGCAAGGCACAGCAGCTTCATTTCAGGTTTAGACTGGGGTTGGGAGAGCCTGTGTGCTGCTTTTAGTGCAGCAGAGACATTTTCTGAGCGTGACCCATGGGACCTGCTTGTGGTGAGCACCAGAGACAGGGTGATGCAGAAAGCAGGAGGAGTTTGAGTCAGACCAGCTCAGTGATCAGCTAACAAAGGTACCCTTTCCTATGTCTCAAGGGGGAAAAAAAAGCCCAAACCCACAGCTATATCTATATAAAGGCAAACCCTGAATATTTCCAGCATTCAGAAGGACAAGTGGCCCACGTGATGCCAGCTAACAAATTCAAGCAGTCGCTTGCAAGTGTGAAGTGTAACTAACACAAAAAGCTGAGTGCCGTGTTCCTTTTGGAAGCACTGGTGGCTGCTCCCTCATCAGCAGGTTGCTGACATGCCAAATTTCCTGGGAAACAGGGAAATACACGGCTTCAAAATAAAGACAGCAAAAAAAAAACCCTCACAAGTTGTGGTGTACTTCTTTTATTACAGTGAAAACCTGTGCGGTGCTAGGCTACTGAGAGAATAAAAGCTACCAGTAACTTTTCATCAGAAAGGAGTCAATCCCAGATAAAAAACAGTCTAGAGATCATGGCTGTTGCAAAATATAAAGTCTGAGTTGGGACCTCCATCTGTTGTTCCATTGGAGTAGATCCAAAGATTGCAAAGTTCTCGATGGAAGTTTCTCCTTTAACAAGCTGGGGAGGTAAAGAGGAGAAGCAGATTAAGGGACATGTTTTCTCTGTAAATCATACAAGATGCTAGGAAGTGTTTTGCCTAGATGTAAGACATCCAAAAGGCAATTTTTTAGCGATTTCGACCAACCACCCTATGTAGATGTGCTTCCTAACTATGATTTAGATCAGTAAAACCAAATTATGGTGAACTGCATGTAGTATAAAACACAATGTGGCTGAGGCTATTGGTTATTAAATATGCTGAAAGGTCAATCCTAACTAAAACAAAGTTAGCAGGGGATCAGAAATTTCTGTAATTTTCATTCCACATTCTAAAGCAAAGCCTTTTACCTTTCATGCTGATAAGGTGGATATCAGCTGCGTGGCTGCACCTCTGCCGTGGCATTAGCTGAGGGCTTGAGCTCACACCTGAGCCCACATTGCCCACAAATCCCTGGCTCAGATGCATCAGCAACACCCCACTCTCTGTACAAGAAGCTGTTTTTTCAGAGTTTGGCCACTTTTTCCTGCTCACACCCTTAGGAATCTCTGGCTGGCACAGCACACCAAGCCTGGGCGCAGCAGGGACCCAAGCAGGAGCCGTGGAGCATCCACAGGGACACAGGGAACATCTCCTGCAGGACATTACCTTCCTCCATGACGCGGTGGTAGAAGCACCAGGGGACACCGGCGGGGTGTGCCCTGAAGCAGCAGCCCTTCCTTGTGCACTCCCTGGGCTTGATGCCGGGGTGGCCGCAGTTTATCCTGGCGTAAGGATTGCTGGGACACACTTTCTTCACTGTGTAAAGCGAAAAAAAACAACAAAGGAAGGAAGGAGAATGTGTTACTTCATGCTCCATCTGCCTGGCGATTTAATTCACAAATAAAAGGCAGGACACAAAGGTGAGGTCCCTGAGTACATCCCTGACAACCTCTGAACCAATTTCATGCACCAGATTCACCCAAATCCTCACCCAGCCTCCTAAGCAAAACTAAATACCAAAGGGTGATGAACTGCTGCTGTGCCCCAGGGACCACCGGAGGCAAAATCCACCCCTGGAAGTGTCTGGCAGCAACACATCTTTACCTATCCTAAATCCAGCAATGGGGTGAGAAGTCCTGTGCCTCCCACAGTGGTAACACTGGCCTCACACCAGGGTTTTATTCATGACCTGACCCCATGCTCACCCCAGAGCAGCCTGGCTAACATAGGGAGAGGACCACCCAGCCCTCTCTGCGTGCCAGCTTAAGTTACAGAAAGGAAATAAGTCTTTTAGGAGGAAATCACAGCTCTGCCAGGCACTTAAAACTAAAATCCCTAGTAAAGAGATTATACCACCCAGCTTGAATACTTCAGTGTTCCTCTGATGGAACAGTTCTTCTCAGAAAAGCAATTCTATGAAAATGGCACTGTAAGTTGCTGCTACTCGTTTTTCAAGGTTTACAAGAATTGCAAACAGTGCTCAAAAGCAAAACTGTTTTTTCCTACTCTAATTCTGATCCCTGTTGACTAATCTTGATTTATATCAGGTTCTTCTGTTGGGTAACATTGCCTTTGCACCTTCATTTCCTTTCATGTCACCTGTGCAGCTGCTGAGACTGCCCTGAAGTTCTCCTGAGAAGGAGTTGTACTGCCAGCCCAGCAAATGTAGCCTACACTGAGTTAATTAACGCAGCTAATTACACTCAGTTACTTAACACAGTTATGTAAAATATACAGCTAATCCTTGAAAGACTGGGAGAGCAGCTGTTATCCTCTCTGAGAAAATAATGGCAAAAAATAGAAGCAGGATGCTGGCAGATGTCAAACAAGTAGGCACACAGCAAACCCACTTAAATAAGTGCTGAGGATCCCTTGCTCTGCCCATGAACAAAACCACAAATGAAACTGAAATGTCTCTAAATAATCAGCACAGGCTGTTTGATAACTAGAAGCCTAAAGGAAGATGAAATATATTGTGTGAAGAGGGTGAGGCAGAAATCTGATGGCTAAGCAAGGCTTGACTTTGCATTTTACTACCACTGGTCTCCTAACAGAGGTTTGTGCCCACTTTTCTTGCCTAAGGAGAAAAGCAGAACTGCTCCCTGGTTGTAGACATTTGTGGATAATCAAACACCAGGTAAATCAGTGTTTCTGGCAGAGGTATTACCTTTCTTTGGTTTAGGATTGTAGCACCAGGGGACGCTGGGGACTGAAGCGTTGAAGCAGCACCCGATTTTCTTGCACTCTGCTGCTGAGATCCCCGGGTAGCCACAGTTTGTCCTCTCCCTGGGAACCACTTTACACTGGCATTTTGCTGTTCAGGACAGAAGGAGCAAGTTACAGGGTGTCAGTTTGCACACTTGTTACAGAAAGGTGTTTATCAGCTGCTCACTGGGAACAATGCTCTTTCCCTAGATGCTTTCCATCTTTCCTCTTCCCTGCCAAGACCACAACTGGAGTGGTTTAAACGCTGCTTTTAAACTCCTACCGATTTTGGTCAGGGCTGTACATCACCCTTTGAGAGTCTGTGATCTCACTCGCAGCCCAGCCAGCCCAGCACAGTGGGGTTTGTGGGCTTCGACTTGACCACACCAAATGGGAAATCCCAAGAACTTCAAATATTATGCTATTAAATGTTTGCTGCTTTGCCCATCTCACGTGAAGAGAAAAAGGCTTAAGGGTCCAGTGGATATTCAAACAGGTGTAAAGATACAAAATCTTTGCATTCTTGTCAGGTGATTATAAAATATAGGATGCTGTGCAAATAGCTGCAGCTATGCTTTTAACATTTTAAGTCTATTGCTCAGTCAGCCACAACCAAGAATTTCTGGAGCTGTCCTCCAGCTGTCATTGCTTTCCACTCCTGGAGTTGTCTAAATGACCTTTCTTTTAATGAGGAGGCAGATAGACTCCTTTAAAACTGTATTCACGTGGCAAAGCAGCATAAACCAAATGTCAAAAGACAATTTAGACAAAGCTGGTTCCTGTTCCAGCCCTGGTCCTCTTCTAGCGACCTCCTCTGCCTTTGCAGCGGGTTCCTGGTTATTCCACCAACTCAAGAGTTCACCTGCAGTCTTTCACATTCTGCTATAGAGCTCTCTGAAAAGATTAAGAAGTAGGCTCCACTTTGGGAATAAACAGCAGCACAGAAAGCCATTTGCTGTCTGGCCTGTTAAAGCTGACAGGCTCCGGCTGCAGTCGGTGGGATGAGGGTCCCACATGTACCTGGAAGGCAGCAGGAGGTGGATGTACTTACTTGGAGGTGCAGTTCCCTCTGCCAGGGTGCTGAGGGCTATGACGAGGGTGATGGAGAGCGCACAGAGCACCTTGAGATCCATGGCTCTTGGAAGAGGAGCGGTGCTGCTTCCCCTGGAGGCCGCGGGTTTTATGCACTCCTTGTGTTTGCCCTGCGAGGTCTGATAACATTGTTCCATCTGGTGCTTCACCCAGAAGGTTGGGTTTTCTTTTGTTTGGTTAGGAAGTGTTGCCATGCATATTTTGATATCCCGGAGATAAATTTCTGGGCTCCCGTGGGCTATTGATCACATATCTATTACGTACCTATAGATACATATCTATTACGTGATCCCATAATCTATCAAATGGATGCTGCTGGGTGCCTCTGGGTGCCAGAGGCACCTCTGGGTGCTCTGACTTCATTAGAGTATTTCAGACCTCTGGGTGGCTTTTATTTTCCAGTCACTACTGAAAAATATGTGAAATATTTCCTACCCAGGTGTATCTTTTCTGCCTTAATTTTTCCCTGGCCTTAAGGTTCTGGTTATGCTTACTCTGAAACAGGTAAGGGAGGAGGGCTGGAGCTGTGACACCTCCAAGCTTCAGGAGACCACCATGCACTTGAAAAAAATACATAAACACAGAAAGTGGAAGGTGTGACTGTGAAATACTGAGCCCAGCTAAGGGCACTGTTGGTTTCCACACAAGAGGATTTAGGAAAAGAAGGTAAGATCAGGCAAAAAAAAAGCCCAAAAGCCCAAGAGGATCAACAGCACAGAGACACAAGAGAAGAAATGAGAGTTTCTGTATGATCTCAGCCTGCCCCACAGGTGCTGTGCTTGTCCAGGCATCAGTCCTGAGTGTCCCAGTGTTATTGTGGAGTTGCTCCCCCGTGCAAGGTCCTGTTCCAGGGGTGCCACAGCAGGGGCTGTCCCCACCCCCTCTGCCTGATCCCCAAAGCACAGCAGCACTTCCCAACCCATCCAACACCACCTGTATGTGTTCTGCCAAAACCAAACTTCTGAAGCACCATGTTTGACCCATTAATTCCCTGATTACTTTTCTCCTGGTTTCGAAGGCGGCCTCCAAGGCAGCCTTTGGGCTGTTTTGGGACAACAGGCCTTGGGACTTGGGCTGCTGAAGGCTTTATTCTTCCTTCTGGACAATTTTCTACCATTTACTGTAACATTTCTTCCAGCTACTTCTCAACTCTTAAACACAACCAGAGCAGTGCCAGGGAGCGGGGGAGAAGCAGTGGGCTGGTGGGACCATCTCTGCACCCTCCCCACAGGAGGCACCTGCAGAGCAGGCAGGGCTGGCTGCAGCCCCTTGGGTGCTCTGCTGCACCACTTTTCCTGTGGGAAATCCACCAGGTAACTCTTGCTGTTCATCAGTAAAATAAAGAGATTCAATGCACTTTGTTGATCTTTGACAGAATTGTGTCTCCTTGCTTTTGAATATTGCACGTTTGTTTTGTGCATCTTTCCATTACAAAGCTCAAAGTGAGAACTTTCAGCTTCCACAGTTGTGTTTTGGAGGAAGTTTATGTGTGGCAAGGTATTTCCAGCAAAGTAGGAGGGATTTTGTTCTACAAAGGAAAAAAAAAAGTTTCTTTTTCCTAAAGGTTAACTTATTTAATAGTTTATAGACTCTATTTATATCCATCCCTATTCAGGACATGGGTGGCATTTCTCACTGAAAGTCACAATTCATAAATTAGATATTTTGTGTATCCTCCATTTCACAAGACACCAGGCTGCAGGCAGACGAGGGCTGTGCTCCATCACTCAGCAGCTCATATCACATTTTTTACCTCCATCACTTGGAGAAAACGTCAGACTAAAATCTTAAAAATCCAGTTTTCCCCTTATGTGCAAAGGTCCACCACGATGCCTGTCCAGAGCAGTCATTGGTAGTTTTTCCACCAGCTTTCTCCTCAGAGAGCAGGAGGTGAGGTTGGCTGAAACACTGCCCGTGCACGAGGGGAAAGCAGCGATCCCGAGGGGGACCGCGCTGCTTTCGGACCTCCATGGAATTCTCAATAGATTATCAGCCCATCGTGTGAGTCAGCTGAAACTCCAGATAACATTTGTCACCCCTGCTCCTTTCTGGACATTAATTTAGCCCTTATCTGCTGGCTGTCACCTCTTGGGCCCGATCCCAGCTGCGGGCACAAAGGCAAATCTACCCCCGAGCTCTCGCTGCGGAAAGAGCGTTTGATTGGCATCGTAAAGCAAACACAGCGCAAGAAATGAGCTGCCTGCTTTCTGCCAGGGGATTACTTAAAGATCTTTAATATGTTTATATAGCAAAGCCTTGAAAATTATCTGGGGTTTCCCTGTAAATGTGTTTCCTTCTGTGAGGCCGGCGCCTACCTAAACCTTTCGGTAACTCTGTAAAGGATCTCAGGCTCTGCGAGTGCCCACGGCCAGAAGGGGCTTGGAGGGTTCCTTCCTCCTCTCCAGGCTCCCTGTCCTCCCTCACCACCCTCCCCTGGTCCCTTTTAGCTGCACTGTGGTGCTCTCATTTCCTCCCCAGCAAGGACATGGAGAAATCACCACGGCTGGTATTGGATCTTGATGTGGATCAGTAGCAGGCTGCAACTCTTTATTTTGCCAACCCAGAACTTTTGAAGGATAAGGGTATTTTTTTTCTATCTCTTTTCACTTAAAATAACCTGCAAACAGTACAACTTTGATTTTCATCCTAAAGGGAGTGTTTTGTCCTGAAGGGAATTTCCTTTTTTGTGGTAACTGGTAGTTTGAATGCTGACATGAAGAAATCTGTCACTGGGCCAACAGCACTGCATGTGAGCCCACAAAGTAAATCCCAAGTTTTGAGTGCTCTCTAAAGTAAATCATTATAACAGAGGAAAAAAATAAGTGGCAAAGGAGAGGGTGTCTGCAATTTGCTCCTTCCAGCAGTGCGAGGCACAAAAAAGCATGAGTTAGCACATGAAATTCCTCAAACCAGGACAATATCTGTCTGTCCACCAGATAACACCGAGGGGTCAAAACACAAACAGAGAAAACCCTACATCTTAATTCTGGGAATGGACAGTTCAAAATAACCCCTGAGAACCATGGCTTTGAAAAAGATCCCTACCAGAGATGTACTAATGCAGTTGCCAAAATCAACTTGAACTTTGTGAGTTCCAACTCCTTCAGGGGAATTTTGTCAAAGAATATGTCATTTTTACAAACCACAGACAGTGGAATGGGACTTTTGTCACATTTCTGTGGCAAACATCCTTGCCCAAGGTGAAAAGAAAGATTTAAATACTGAAATTAATCAAATATGTAACTCAGAGCTGAGTCAGATATAAAAGCCTGAATTTCAGCATCCAATACACGGCAAAAATGTTTGGTTGTGATGCAAAGCCCAGTGCCAGTTTAGAAATATAGATCTGAGCCTGTAATTTTCCCTAACGCTTCTGGGATCTCCAAGCAGTCCATGATCTCAGCATTGCTGTCATTTTTTGTGAGCACCAAAGTAACACCAGAAACTCCTTATTGTTCCTGAAATGAGGTGGGGACCAGCCTGTGGAGGAGAGGACACACTGGCTGGAGCCAGCAAAGCAGGGAAATATGTATTTTGTTTCTCTTCTAGACCCCATCAGATTTGCAGTGACCTAGAGAGGGGAAGAAACTCCTGAGAAATGCAGAAGATTTGATCCAAGACGTGACCATTGAAAGGTCTTGTTATGATAACGGTTGTGATGCATTCCAGTTTACCATGCCCCAGGCAACGAGGGAGTCCAAATCCTGACCCACTACTTTCTAAAAAGGCACACATAAACCAAGAAGACATATTAAATTGAGCTTAAAGGAAGAGCAAAGTGTGTGAAATGTTGGCAAGCAGCAGGGTGCTATGGAAAGACACAATATGAAAAACGCGGTAAATATTTACCATCGAACAAAAAATATGAAAAGGATGTCCTAAGGCACACATATAGACCCAGAATAATTAAATGAGGGAGTAAAGGAAGCTACTAATAGAAAAAAGACCTTTATTTTCAAAGTCAAATAAAGAAAATAGAAAAAAAATACTGCAGGAAAGAAAAATCACAGAGATAAACAAATAACTTCAGACAGGAGACAAAGGTCAGCAATCACAAGGGAGAGGAGAGGATTTTTGTTTAACATCCTCATAAATGATCAGGAAAGCTTGGTGAATAATGAGGTGATGAATATGCTTATGATTCAGAATTATTTTTCATATTTTTTGAAAAGTGCAACTAGCTCAACAGTTGTGGAAATATCTTACAGGATTGACTGGGTGATAAATGGTAAATGAAGTACAAGGTAAAGTGCACGGTAACCTAAGTATATAATCACCAAGAGGGGCTGCAAATTAGCTACTGTCACTCACACAGCTTCCCATCACTGTGGATGTGCCAGCTGACTCTTCAAAGTGACAAAAAGGCAAATTGGTTTCAGTAGTTAATAGGAAAGGAGTACAAAGAAGAAAACGTAATTCTGGTACGGCCCCAGTACCTGCTGCTCCCACGTCCCTTTGTGACGTTCTGGCTGCCCTGAGTTAAAAAGGAGACGTGTAATTAGAAGAGATGCTGAGAAAAGCCCTCTGGCTCATGAGAGCGATGAGCTGTGGAAAAGTGTTTTGAAGAGTGTAGGGATCTTAGAAACTAAGTTGTCACAGGACAGACGGGGAGATTTTCTCCCGGATAAAAACAGGGCAACGAGCAGAGGGCGGGATGGTTTTCACTGTGGGGAGAGGTCATGAGGGGGCTCCTGCAGAGAGTTATGCTGGGACCTTTGCAGCTTAACAGGCTCACAAGCCATCTGAAAGAGGAGGTGAGAGGGCAAAATCTGTTGGTGACACAGAATTTCTGTGGTAGTGAAAATAGGAGACAGTTGCCCCGATGGGCTGTGCGAAATGGAATGGCTGCAGAGTTGGATGGCACGTGAGGCTTCACGTCTGGAAATATGGAGTGATGCACACCTGGGAAAGGAGCAGTCCTACCTTTCCAACTGCAACAAAGGACCCTGAGCTGATTGTGATCACTCAGGTTACTGTGAGTGTGGTGTGAGGATGACAGGAGCATATGGAGGATAACAGACAGTTTCGTGAAAACACCAGCTCAGTGCTTAGCAACTGTGACAAAAGCGAGTGACAGATTAACAATTATTAGACAAGGAATAGAGAATCACAGATTTACAAAGTTTTTCCACTTTATAGACCCACCCTGTGTCTACATTTTCATGGCGTGTTCTCAGTCTCCAGCCTGTAAAAGGTCCCGTGGTGGGGACAGCAGTGTGGGACAGCACCCACACCAGGAATATTTATGTACACCAGGTTTCTCCAGATCCATACAGGTCACAGAAGGCACAGCTCGTGGTCTCTTCTAACACAAAAGTCTCAATGGCAGGTTCGAAGCACATGAAGGAAGATGGTTCATCACCAAGCACGGGGATATGATGCAATTCAGCTGCACATGCTAAAATTTCCCACAGGTCTGAAAAGCAACTGGATGAACTCATTGAAGAAAAATTGTTTGGGGGTGTTAAATCCCCAAACTACACATCTATCTCAGGAAATGTCTAAGCTGCAAATCCTTGGAGGTTGGAAGGGCATTCTGTGAAAATACCACTGCCTGTGGCTGGCTGGACTTAAGCAAAAGTTACTCCTCATTTCTCAGAACAGAACAACCAGAAAGCATTCAATAAAGTGATGGGGTAGGAGTGGAAAATGAGAATAATGTAGGGTATGACTGGATCATCTTTGCTCCTTGTTGAAGGTTTTCTGTAAGCACCTGTAACTGGCACAGGGAACTGGGCTGGGGATGGATTAACTCAGTCTGGCTGATCCCACGATTTTATCATTGCATCTTTTGGTTTTCACCATTTCTCGGGGACATCTTTTCAAATCATCTAGTGCAAGTTTCAAGCTCAAAACCAAGATAATCTAGTTTGGGTTTGATACTGAATCTGGAAAATATGTCCTGGTTTGGTGAATGGAAAATGCTGTGATGGGTGGAGCTTCACAGATAATTCTGAAACTCACCAAAACCTGAAGCAAACCCACGCCAGTGGATTGGTTGCGATTCCCAGAAAGAAGAGCCAAATCCAGCACCACTCATGACGTGGGGAGGGTTTGTGGGTCTGTTCCCTTCCACAGTCACTGGTAGGACAGAGGGATTCTTGCAGGTGCAGTGGAAGAGCATCACCTGCAAGGGGTATGAGCCAACACCCCTGACCTGCACACAGGGACAGGGAGTCACTGAGATTGCCCAGCAGCTCCAAACACTGATGTTCTGAGGGCAGTGGCATGGAACAGCTGGTATACATTGCCCATATTGTATCACTTCAGCATAATTCATTCATTAATGTCAGAGCAATTGGCAATGTAAATAGGAGCAGGCAGGGGTCAGCAGCCATTCACCCTGCAAGCTAAAAGGAAACGTTCCCCCTTTCGTTTTCTGGCAGTTTCTTAGAGCAGATTGAGAGCTCTGGGTTTCACCTCATGTGTCAAGGACTATTATTTGGGACACATGAGATATGAAAAAAAAAAAATCCATGGTTCTCATTTGCTACTATGGGAACAGTGATCAAAACTTTGAAAACCAGGCAATGCAGGCAAAGGGCTGCGAGGTTATTTCTGACACAAATAGCTAAAGAGATAAATACAGATGAGAAATGCCTGAAACAGGAGAAGCAGGAGTCCTAGGAAATAATAAGTGAGCCTAAGACCTCGTGTGGGAGGAAAAGGTCATTTCAGAGAAGTTTTGCCCTAGTGCTTTCAAAAGTGGGCAGCAAAAAGATACTGCCTGAACTGCTGTCTCCAGCTGATGGTGAGGACTGGAAAGGCTCAGAGGGATGTACAGTGCGACAGGGTCTGTAAAAGAATTGAGGTTAGAAAGTGACCTGGGCTGGCTCAGCTGAGCTCATAGCAAAAATCACCTACAGAGCTGGCAGAGTGGAGTCAAGATTGTTGCCATTTTTAGCAAGTTTCAGTTATTGCTCTTTTCATTGATGACTGTGAGGGGAGGAAATGTTGGCCAGGAAGTGTTTCTCCTGCACCAATTAAATGTGGTTAAAAACAGAGGAAGAAATATTAAGCTCCAATGTTAGCAAGAGCTGATATATGAGGGTTAGTGGGAGAGCTACTTCAGGGGACAACTGTGTCACTGTAGAGTTCAATTCTTCAAGGGATTTAATAAAATAATGGTAGAAAAATGTAGAAAGTAGAAAGAAAAGAAGTAGAAATTTCAACAGAACAAAAAAACAAGTCTAGCTATGAAATTCCTTTGAAATCTTCCCTTTAAAGATTCTAAAGAGACTGGGCATACAAAGTGAACTGTAAAGTTCTGGCAAGAATCAGAGAAGAAAAAAAAATTCTCTCGAGATGGGAAAATCTTAACAAGAACATCTTTATTTTACTGTGTTTTTTTATAATAAGTTACTGGAGGTGAGATCTTTGCAGAAGGCAGAGCTCAGGCCTAGAGGAGCATGCTGGAGGTTTCCAGCTGGGATGAAGGATGCCACGGCAGAGGAAATGGCACCTGAGGCTGCCCTTGCTGTGTCCTGCTTACCTGGGGTAACCCCGCAGAAAAGGGTGCAACCCCTCACTGATCTACAGCTGAGGTGCAAGAACTGGATCAAATGCAGCCAGCAGGATTAAAACAAGGCTGTTGGAGCTGGCTGGGATCCCTCCAACATAAAGTCTTGTCAGGATGAGCAGATTGAAACAGAAACTTGATGCCTGCAAGGATTACATTGGCACAACAGCGCTGTGACAGCTCTTCCCGACCTGAAGGTGTTCTGGGATGGGGCAGACAGCAAGGAAGAGGGGTCCCTGTCACCTCAACAAAAAGTCATTTGCAACAGTTCCTGGAAGGGAAAATCCATCTGGGCTTCTAAAAACACCGAAAATATCACACCCAGTTCATGAATTCCCGGAGTCTGGAATACCCAGCGGCTGGGAGAACACTTGAAGTGGACACTTGCCCTCTTGTTGTGGCCAGGTGTGTCCAGGGCCCAAGGCAGCACAGCTTTGCCCTTCCACCCTGCCAAGGAGGTGGCACTGGTTCAATCTTCCCCACTTTCATCTGAAGTCCTACCTCAGATCTTCAGGGTAAAGTGAGAGCTGAAGCCAGAAAACCCCTTTGATAGTGAGAACATAAAGCCAATTTGGAGCAAATAGCAAAGCAATCAAATTGTGATGATGAAAGATTTTGTTCACATTTTCTGTGTATGTCACACAGACAGTGCAGCAGCCCAAGAGGGCTCTCACGTTGGATCATTGGTTTAAATCTGTCATTTGTAGCACAATAAAGTGAATTGTCAAACATATTTCTGTCCACAGTAGCAAAACAGCAATTAATCCATGCCCATAAATACAGGGGGGGAAATGCTAATACTGCAGTAAATCAAGCAGCTTCCCTCTCTAACATATTTTGCTTTTCATAAATGAGACCTGAATTCTCAATGTCTCTCTGCTAATGGAAAAGTTCTTAAAACCTAATTAAAAAGTCTCTATTCAATGGACTGTGGAGAATTTATAGCAGTGAAACTGCCTGTGTCAGACCGATATGCTACTGATAGTCCTGTGGGAGCTAATGATGAAGGGACTGCAAATAAGAGTGGAGAGGAAAAGGAGCTAGGAGAGAAAAAAGAGCTGGGCAGCAGGCTGGGCATTGTTTCAGACAGCTGTGGTGGTGTGCAGGGAAGCAGGGGAAGGGACAGGGCTGGGGACATGCTGGTGTCAGCCCTAAAAAAGTGCTGGTGAGATCCAGTGACTGTGATAAAAGCCACTGGGGCTTCTGGAAGGGCAACAGGAACAGCATCAGTGAGGAAAAACACATGTGCTGAGAGCAGGCTTTGCCACTGATGAGCTTCATGCAAACCTGAGGATTCAGGGGGAGTTCACAGCATTTCTCATTTCACCACCCACAGAACAAACACTGCTTTTCTGCCAAAGTAAAACCAGTTTGCCCAAAGCAGGAACAGGCTCTTGCCCAGCATTACAGGCATGTTCATGCCAAGCAGATAAATAAAGGAAAGAAGCCCAGCTCTCTCACCAGCCCTGCCCCCCTGAAAATGTTTAATTGGTGGCAAATGTCCCCCTCCTGCACCTTTAGAGACCACTGTGTTAAATCCTGAGCTGGTCACCAGTGCAGAGCACAGGCACACAGCACTTTGCAGCCAAGGATCTCTCACTGGAGGTATTCCAGAGCCATCTGGACACAGTCCCGTGCCATGTGCTGTGGGATGCCCCTGCTTGAGCAGGGAGGTGGGACCAGATGAGCCACTGTGGTCCCTTCCAGCCTGACCCATCCTGGGATTCTGTGAAGGGCTTTGCAGTGGCAGCACCCATTGCTGATGGGAGGCCAGTGGGGTTAAATTGCTTGTAAATGAAACCATGAGTTTCTGGTTGTTGGAACCCACTGATCTGCTGTTCTACAAATGCTCTTTCTCGGTTTTAGTCCCAGCCTGGCTGGACTTTGTTTGGAGTGGTTCAAAACCTCTTTATTCACCTCCTCGATAACAAAGGAGAGGTTTGGAAATGTGGAAAACATGAGGCCCCTGTAAAAAAGGGGACTGATTCCTGAAGAACCCAGGCACCCTCCCAGCCTGCCAAATGCCCTCCTCATTAGGCAATAGGAGCAGCCACTTTCACCTAATGCCCATTTAATTGTTTGCATTAAGAAGGGCCACCTGCAAGGGGAGAAGCTGAGAGGGGAATTATGTGAGTCAGAACGAAGCCTTGGAATCTGGGAGCCCCAGCCAGCTGCTCTCACCTGAAGGCTTCAGGATTGGGGCTTTTCCCTTCATTCTCTCCTCTAGCCTGGACTGGAAGTAAATCTCTGGCTCAGTCCCTTTGCCCCTTTAAGATGTTTTTACTTAGTGAAATTGTGTCTGCCAATAATTTAATTTAAATTATTCATTGCCACCTCTTCCAGCCCTGCTGTCTGTGCTGGGTTCTACTCAGAGTAACTGTTATTTAGTAAATGCTTTGTTTGCTATTCCTAAGTGTAATTTTATAGAAACTCTGATTAGACCGTTCCCTACCAGTTATGGGAGTGAACACACCGGTCAGGAATTTTCAGTCAGAGGTTTTCTTCCCATGCTGGAACTAAACTTGGCCATTGTAACTGCATGAGGTAACAAAATAATCACTACTGCAAGGCCTAATTCGGTGAATTTTTCAGTATTACCTCAATCTCAGAGATTTGCAATGGTCAAAGCAAGTGATGCCTAATCCTGGCCTTTGGGAGACAGACCTGCAGAGGGTATGCAATGATGAGATACCCTCAGCTGAAATGCTCCTGAAAAATAGCTGTCAAACAGATTTCAGGTGACAGCACAGCTGGGAAAGTTTTTTAGAGGGCAACCTTGGCAATGAGGCTTTCTCGCTTTTTGAAGAAGCCAGTCCAGACACAGGAAAGTGAAATTCATTTGCTTTAGATGTCACCAGGGTCAGGGCTTCAGCCTGGCATGAACATTTGGCTCCCATTCCCACTAGGTGGGTCATCCTAGTGCCAACAGGACTTTCCTGACCTAATTCATTTCACCTTTTAAAGAAAGAAAGAAAACAATTTCCCTTGTGTCCTTGGAGAGACCAATTCCTGCGCCGTGGTGGCAGCACAGCGGGGGAATGGGGACAGGATGAGGACAAATGGCTTTGTGTGCTCCATTCATCATCTTTATGTTCCTCTAGGATATAAAAACGTGGGTTATCTGTCTGTGGGACTGATAGGGAGAAAATAAACCCTTAAATAATCTCTCTCTCTTCCTCTCTTTCTTTTCTGTTTTCAGTTGGTTAAATCAAAGAGGCTTTGTGCATGGAGACCTCTGTAAAGCAGATGTGCTTTAAGTCTTGTGCTTCACAAGTGTTTGGGCCATCCCTGTCTTGAACTCTTCCCCCTCTCATGACACAGCTCGAAGGAGGGTAAGATTTAGGAGAAAGAAATCATTTTCTCTTAGTATTCTTTTACCTTTTTAGACATTTTAAAATTAAAAAATGACCATGCCATACTGAATATTTGCTTTACCACCTTCAGGTTCCTGCTTGCACTGCAGGTTACCCCTCTGACTACAAATCACCTGAAGCTCAATGTGGGCCATTGATGGCTTCAGGTGGCTTGATGTGACTGTGCATGGCCACCAGGGAAAACAGCCCGGCCAGAGCCCCATCCTAATGTTCCTGCCTTGTTCCTGCTTGGGCTGGTGGATTTCAATCTGATTCCAGGAAAACGAACAGCAACCCCAGACTGAGGTGACCAGGCCCCTTTTCACCTGCCTTCACACCCCAGGAGGCAGCAGGGCTGTCTTGAGCCCCTCCATTCGTGCTGGGTCAGTGCTTGCTCCTGAAGGAACACTGCTGGAATTGCTGGATCAGCCTCTTTCCCAGGTTTTGGGAGCCAGCCTTTCGCTCCAAGCTCTTGCCTACCTCATTTTCCTCACAGGACAGAGTCAGCAATCCCTCTTCCCAGGAAAGCAGCAGGATGAAAGCAGATTTCAGCAGGTTCTCTGCTTCATCCCCTTGCCATCCACCTAAACTTAGAAGGTATCTTTCCTCTCTGGTCCTCCATAACAAGCATCCTGGACCTAAAAGTTAGCAAAACTGGTTTTGAAACCATGAATTAATTAGGTTGGAAAAGACCTTGGAGATCACAGAGTCCAAAAAATTCTCTTCCACATGCTGTGGGGTGTGGTTAATTATTCAGAGTTGAAGTCATGGGAGTAAAACCTGTCTGAAATGCAAGATCCCTGCAGGAGACGGGGAGGGATGAAGTCACAGCCCAGCACTTTTTGCCCCACTTTCTCTGAAACCACAAGTGTCCAGGGATAAAGCAGCAGGAGTTCAGCTTTAACTGGGCCACAGGGAGGGCAGAAGCTGCACCAACCATGGCTGGACCCTGCCTGTCCCTGGATCTGGGGCCATCTCTGCCCTGAAGGAGCTGCACCTCTGGAGCCAGTCCTGAGGGCTGCATGAGAAGGGCTGATAATTGCAAACTCCATGTTTTCCTCCAGCTTTTCTCTTCTTCAGCAGTATTGGGACAGGAAATATGAAGGGATTAATTGCTGGAGATAGCAGTCTTTATTTTATCTTTACAGATTGAGCCCATTTGGGTATGCCCAAGTCCCTGAGGGCTCTCCCTCAGGGCTCAGTTTGGTTGTCTGCATCCTTGGTCCCAGCTGCAACAGCCCATGGCATCTGCAGCACTCCTGGGAGCTGGGCAGCACCACACAGGACCTGTGGAATTTGCTTTGGGGCACTGAACACCCCTGTGTGAGCATCCCAGTCCATCCCGCAGCCTCTCTTCCCTGTCATGGTTCCTGTGCACAGGTGGTCTAATGCTGCTTGTTTAAAAGATTCCCATAATCCAGGGGTTCTAAGGGGTCCTGTTTCCCCCTTCCCCTCCCTTCCTTCACTAGCTGCTGAGCACATCCATGCCTGAGCTCGCTGCAGGAGAAAGGAATCAATTGTTTCTGGTTAATTTGTGTATTTAATGACCTCAAGATAAGAGTTGTTTTCCTCTGGCTTGGGCCAGCACCAGGATTACCCTGAGCTCCTCCTAGCCCTTGTTCTTGCTCCCCAGTCGAGCTCAGAGGAGGAGATCTCTGCTATCAGCACACGGTGGCATTTCCAAGTGCCTCCTGCCATGCCATAGCCCTGGAAGATCAGGCACCACACCACAGACTGTCCCCTGAAGGCTGCGTGTCACTGAATCATAGATTGGTTTGGGTTGGAAAGGACCTTAAAGATCATGCAGCTCCAACCCCCTGCCATGTCACAGGGTCCTGCTGTCAGCCTCTCCTTGGTTCCTCTATTCATGTCAGGGCCACACCTGCCCTTGCTGCCCCTGAGGGGTAGCCAGCCACGCACCAAAAATAGCCATGAACTCAGGGCTGCACTGCTTCCTCCCACTATAAATAGGCCCGACACAGGTCAATCCTCTAAGCAAAGGGCTGCTTAGTGAAGTAGGTTATGGTCCTGGCCTGCTGGCAGAAGCAGAATATGTTAACCTTCACAGTTTATTGTGAAGCTGTTTATTGTGGGGTTTTTTCTGCTCGTATCAGTCCCTGGCCCCTCCCTGTGTCTGCAGCCGAAACGCTGCTGTGCAGGCTGGTGTGGCCCTGAACATCACCCTGAGGAGCTTTCAGGGGGGTGACACTGCTTTTCCCTGTGGAAACAGAATGCTGGCAGTGCTGGAAGCTGCAAACAGCAGCTGTTCAAAGGTGTAAACACAGGGGATGACCTCGGCGCGGTATGAGAGTGATGCCGTGAGACTGCGGGCAGTGCCACGGTCCCTGTGACAAGGGATGGTCTGTGTGACAAGCAAAGGGCTCGAGCAAAACCCCTCAGCTCCAGTGGGGCAGCAATGATGGGTTTGGTCAGTGGGGTGGCTGCCCTCGGCCTGCTCTGAGGCAAAACCAGGCCTTTTCCCTCCATTCCCTGGGAATGCTGTGCCACAGCCACCACACTGAGGATGCCCCAGAGGCCAGAGGTCCAGTCAGAGGCATCACAGCTTGTCCCACCCTGGCTGGGCACAAACAGCCCCGGCACAAATCCTTTTATCCTATTTAATCCCTTTTATCCATAAAGTATTGCCCAAACAGCACCTGAGGGACACTGACCGACCCTGTGCCTCTCCTACTCCTCCTTTTCCAGGGCAGTTAAAGGCACCTCCACAAGGAACCTTTCTGAGTTGTGCACAGCAAGGATTATACAGGATGATGCCGCAGAAACTGATTTAAATAAATCTTACACTATTAGCAGATTAACTAAACATTTAGAAAATCTCTTCTGAATATTGGCTTATTTTTTGAGTTCATTTATCTTGGAGAATGAAAACTGATTCGATCTTTTGTAACACAGTCCTTGAGGTATGCTCTCAACGCCGCTTTATTTTTTGTGTTGTCACACACACAACAGAGGGAGAGGCACCCATACAAAATTTGAAAGCAGCAACACAGCTTTGCTCCCTGATTCTCTGCTGGTAGAATCGGGCTGCTCCCTTTGAGCTGCTGAATGGTTTAAGTCCAAAATTAAATCAGCTTTTCACCAAGTCAAGAAGGAAAGAAAGAAGCTGCAATAATTCCTGATTTGATTCAGAAAAATGTTATTTTTGGTCTGCTCAAAAAGCAGCACTGCTGGGAAAGCAGATCTCTGTGTGGCTGTGCTACCACAGCTAGGAGAAACACAAATCATTGGTATCCCAACCTTTACCCTCTGTCCTTTTCACAGGAACAATGCTGAAATTGGCTTCATTTGTTGTGTCCATCATGTCCATCATGATCCTGTACTACATTTACCTCTACATATAACTTTACAGCTATAAGCACAGTATTCACTTAATGTTTAGTATTTCTTGAAAGTGAAGCAAGCTCCCTAGGAAGTGTTATGTAGCAGCCCAGGCTAATTTCAGATGCTGGATTTTACAATTCCTGGATGCTGATAGAGAAACTCCTGGGCTTTGTCTCTGGGTCACTGCTGCTCCACAGCCAGGGAGGTGGTGAGGACTCAGGATAATGTCCATCTGCAGGCTTTGGACAGGATGTGTGTCCAAAGGAAGCAGCTCCTTTTGAGGCTTTTATTTTACATTGGTTGTGGTTTTTTTCAAACACACTGATTTATATTGTGGAGCTTTTTTACAGTTTTAGTTATTTTAGTCCCTTTTGATTAACACATTTTTAGCACATTTAAAGCAGACAGGTGGCTGATGCTGGGCAAAGGAAAGTTCAATCATCAGATTGGGCATTCTCACCAGCCTGGCTCCTGTTTATCACTTGATGTGTGTTCTGCCAGTTGCTCAATAAGTTATCTTCAACACCGTGAATCACCAAATCAATGCTTTTATATGTGTGTGGAGCAATATTTTCTATTTACTTCTTAAATTATGCAGGTAATGGGGAGCCTTCAAACAGTGCTCAGTCCAAGGGACAAAATGAAGAGGGGCTGCAAGTGCTGGAGAAAAAAGGAAGAAGTGGGGTTTTTTCTTTGGTGAGGCAAATAGGTGCAGACCCAAATGAGACAGGATTTGCAGAGGGGTTTGTTATTATTCCTCCTTTCTTTATTCAGTGTTTGGTAGGTTTGGTACCTGTGCTTCCAGGTAAAAGGCAGAGCTGTGGTTCAGTCCCTCCACTCCAGGCTCTCCCTCCCTTGCTGGATAATGTGCACAGGTTGTAGCAGTGGGGAAATTGGGATTATGGGTCTGGGGGAGCTGCACTTCTTCCTGCTGCAAAACCACCTTTGGCAAAAAAGTCTGGAAGAAGCCCCGTTCCCGTGTGCGTGCCTCTGGTTTCTGGTGCTTCCCAGGAACTTCCACAGGGCCTAAAGAGAGGTCATTAAAAGTTACACTCATTGCAGTAATTGCTATCCATGGTGACCGATAAAGGCTCAGTCAACATTGCAGAGCTGGTGACGTCAGTGCGGTAGAAAAGGTGACACTGCTGCCTGCCAAGCTTTGGGGTGCACGGGTTACCCCAGCAGGCACCGGCTGGGTGCANGGCAGCCTTTGGGAACGGGCAGCCTTTGGGAAAGGGCAGCCTTTAGGAACGGGCAGCCTTTGGGAACGGGCAGCCTTTAGGATCAGGGAGCCTTTGTGAACGGGCAGCCTCTGGGAACGGGCAGCCCTTGCAGGACTGCAGGAGCCCTTCCTGGAGGAAGGATGCCCTGTGGGCTCCCTGATAGCTCCCCTATCCCTGGGATGGCTCTGTTTCTGTCCCTGCTCTGCTGCCATCCTCACACTTCAGTTGTGTGTGTGATTTGTGTGATTCTCACGAGTGTCAAATCCCCCGTGCCATGCAGGTCCCTGTGAGGTCGGGTGTCACAGTGACATCCCTGGTGTCTCACAAAGGGATGCTGGCAGCACTCAGAGGGCTGTCAGGAACAGCAGTCACCACCCTCCTCTCCAGCAAATCCGTATCTCAGGCAGAGACTGGAATTTTTGGGTCCCAGAGTCAGCATTTGCAATGGGGGGGGATTAATTAATCAGCTCAAGCAGCACTTCTGAATTTCCAGTCCCAATCTGTCAGTGACCAGAGCTGTTGCTGGCCAGCACAGCAGCTGCCAAAAATGAAAAGAAAATAACTTTATAAATATGAACACGTCGATACATACAGGTGGGTGAACAGGAAAAGGGAAGTCACATAAAGAAGCATCTCTGCTTGTAAATAAAAAATCATTTGGCTGCATGGTGCAAGATGGTCCCTGACTTTGTTTGAAATGACTGTGGCCCTTGGATTGAGAAAGCTGGGAAGGGCTGATCCCCGTGCAGTACACGTTCAGCACATCTGGCGCTGCACAGCAGGCAGGGCTGCCAGAGGCAAACACCTGGCATTTGTCAACACATCAGCTGGGATGCTCCCACTTTGCTCTCCCTGCTGCTGGCAGGGAGGGCAACAGCTCTGAGGGAGTGAGCTGTGCTCTGCCTCTGCAGCCACGGACCTGGGCTTGAGTTTCTCTGTGGAGCCCAGCTGCTGCCAGCACACCCTTCTGGGTGCTCCTGCACTGTGAAAGGGGGGAGCAGAAGGTCCTGGTCATAAACCACAAACATAAAGCTCTTTAACTTTTCCAAGGTATTTTTTTCCTTTTTTGGTTTGCTGGCTTATGTTTATTTTCAAGCCTGTGCGCATTTTGAGGCTTCATTCCTTTCTCTGCAAGCACCCAGGAGGCTCAGCTCCACACGACTGAAGGATGAGGTGGCCAGTGGGGCTGTGGTTCCCTCAGGAAGGAGCAGTGCTTGGTGCCCAGACATCCCCGGAGCAGGGCACCAGGATCTGCTGCGAGTGGCAGCTGTGCAGGGACAGCAGGAAAGCTGCAGGGATGCTCAAGGACTGACTGGGACTGTGACAGGAGCACAGGAGCAGTGTGACAAGAGGCTCCACCCCAGAGGGGTGAGGATTTGGGGAGGAGAAGAGGGTGCTGCCTTTGGAAGGGAATGAAGGCTTGAAGTTATCCTATGTCTGTGGGGTTCTGCCTGTTTCTTGCAAGCAAGGGGCATATCTGCCCTTCTCCCTCTTGACTTCCCAGTCCCCCAATCGCTTCATGCCCTGGTTTTGGCTGGGATAGAGAAAATTTTCTTCTCAGTAGCTGGTACAGTGCTGTGTTTTGGATTTAGCAGGAGAATAATGTTGGTAACACAGGGATGTTTTTGCTGTTGCTAAGTAGTGCTCACCTTAAACCAAGGACTTCTCTGTCTCCCATGCTCTGCCAGTGAGGAGCTGCACGAGAAGCCATGAGGGACAGGACAGGTGACCTGAATTAGCCAAAGGGATATTCCATACCATGGAACATCATGCTCAGTGTATAAACTGGGGGCAGTTGTCTGTGAGGGGCTGGGGGCTGGGCATCAGTCAGTGGGTGGTGAGCACTGGGCATCACTTGTTTCTCTTGGGTTTTATTTCTCTCCCTCTCTCCTTTTCATTGTTGTTGTTATTAATATTATTATTTTCAATAATTAAACTGTTCCTATCTCAACCCACAAGGCTCACCTTTTCTTTTTGATTCTCCTCCACACTGTAGCAGGGAGGGGAATGAGGCAGCTGCGTGAGACTGGAGTTAAACCTCAACACTGCCGAACCTGTTGGACAGAATTTGGGAGAGAAACCACAGGAGAAGCTACTGAAACAGTGATACCAACATCTGACAAGTTTTGTGCAAATTTGTGACTGTTCTCACTGAGGGAAAAGCAGGGATGTTGCAGGCTCTGGCTTGGCATCCACTGCTGGGCTGGTGGTCTGGTGCCTGCTCTGCCTCCTGCCCAGCCAAACATTAAAGGCAGGGTACATGAGGGACAGCCAGGGGAAGGAGGGTGGGTATTTAGGGACACAGATTGAGGAGAAAGCAAAGGGCTTGTGAGGCAAGAAGGTCTGTGAGAGGCAGAGAGAATCTGGGGTATTGCAGAGGAGGGACTATAAAAATCAGGGATTATCGTGGCGTGGGTGGATGTGGGGATGCAGAGCCACGGAGGGGCAGGGACACCGAGCAGTCTCCAGCTGCCATGGACGTGTTTTCCTCCTTCTGCAGGGAGAAGCAGGAGGAGGAGGAGGGGAAGGAAATCTTGAATAGGTGTCACCTTTCTCTTCCCTCTTCATTGCAGCCATGGTGTGAGGAAATATTTTGATTCTGGAGAAGTTTAACCTCCATCTCCCTACCAGCTTTAAGGGTTTCTCAAAATTAAGTTACCTGCACATGTCTAGCACTGGGTACCTGTACAGAAATATTTTTATGTGATGGTCTTATTTTTGCCCTGAGGCCTGTAAGATGTGATCCCATCCTAGTCCTAGTAAAAGTGCTCATAAAAAGGAAGGTTGCTAAACCTCTAAATAAACTTTTTTTCTTTCTGCCATTGGTGAGTGACAAAATAATTTGTAAGGAGACGGTTCTTTTTCACTGTTAATGTCCAGTTATAAATTCAGCCTCCGATGGGAATAGACAGGTATTTGGAGATGCAGATAACAAACTGCTCAACAGATCTCTCTGGATCACAGCTCTGCAGTGGCATCTTACTGCTATTCCACTGCGATTTTTAAAATATTTTAAAAATAACAATACATCAAAGCATGAGAAATTATGAGGCTGTGATTGCCAGGGCGTGAGGAGCCAGCAGCACTAGCACACAGCAGCCACCCGATTTGGGGAGCTTGGGCCAGCATCCACCAGAGGAGGCTTGGGGAGGTCTGTGGATGCTTTGACCACACTCCCAGGTGCTGGGAGTCCCCTCCTCTGCTGGGGAAGCTCCTCAGTAACCTCTCCTCAAGCAGCCAAGAATGTGACAAGTGCTGTGACTGCATTTGCATTATCCACTTCTGGTGGCTGAGGCACGAACTGTTCAGCGTTTATTTATTTATTTTTCAACAGAGGATGGAGGCAAAATTTTGCTGTATGCTGCCATCTGCTGTGGGCTTCAAGTGATTATGAGCGTTTCAAATTTGTTTCTGGTAGAGATAATGCTGCTTAGAGTAAAGGTGACCAAATAAATGACACACAGAGTTGTATGAAAAGGATCTAAAACTCCCTGCCACTTGACCCTTTATGCAAAATGTCCTTCAAACAGTGGGAAACCTGTAGGAAGGAATCATGATTTACTGGTGATTTTAAGTGCAAATTACTTCCTCTAAGTGCTTCATGCTGTGGTGTTTCAAGACATTCTTGTTCTTTTCTGTTCCCTTTCCATTTTTCCCTCCCTCCCTGCCTTCCCCCTCTCACCTAAAAGCTCCAGGGGGACCGTATTTATGGCTGGCAGCCTCAGAGCAGAGCTCTGCCGTGGGTGCCTGAGGCAAGGCCAGGCTCCTGTCTCAGCTGCCAGCCCTGTGCCTGCATTCACCTTGAGTAAATACGCTCCAGCATTACGACGTGGGGTAATCAATAATCTTTTTTCCTCTTGCCCATTGCATTTTACAATTGCATTGCTCAGCTATAAAAGCTCTCTTCAGGGAAATGAATTGATGATGGAGTCAGTTTTCTTCTGATCAGGAAAAACCGGTCTGGTCATATTTTGACAACCCAAAAGATTGGTGCATTTTTACCTCTCCCCTGCCAAAAAATGATGCAAACTATTCAAAAACTTACTCATATACCTGGTGTCGATGCTGGGGCCACAGCCTGCTGTCCTCTACTGGGACTGGAGCTCCACCAGCAAGAGAACATGTGACAAAAGCAACAAAACAAACTTGGAAGCCTCTGTTCATGTTAAATACATCAAAAGAGAGATTAAAGGCAATGATCAAGTGTGCTCTTTCAGTCCAGATAAGGAACACTTCCTTGTACCTTCCCTAAAGTCAAACACACCAAGTAAGCTCCTTTCTTACTGTGCTTTATGTAATCTGGGGCTCTTGGTGCCCACAACTCTGATACTGCTTCTCACAGGGCTTTTTGTTGAAGGGAATAAATTTGGCCTGCAGATTTTAAGCCAGTGCTACGCTCACAGAGATGCTGGAGTGCGTGCAACCTTTCAGGGATCAAACTAGGCTGGAACCAGAACCAGCAGGATGCAGAGAGCAGCACTTAGAATGCCAGTTTCCAACCTGCTTTGTTTGGATATTGGAGACACTCCAAAAAGTGAAGAGACTGATCTAATTTTTTTAAGCCTAATGTACAGTTCTTAAATTTGCATTTACAGACTTATGTGAATTTTGGCGTAAGAACAGATCTGGGCAGATCCCCACCTCTGTGCTGGGATGTGTTAAAAGCATGTCAAAAGCAAGTTAAATGCATGTCACCTCTCAGAAGGCTCTTGGGCTTCCTCAGACACCAAGCTTAGGCTCTTGTTTTTATGCTCATCTCTGTCTCTTTACAGAAATTTCCTGTCTATTTGTAAAACTCAAGTGAAAAAAAAAAGGATTTTGGATTGGCCAAAGGAGAGTTCATCCATGTGATGTTTCTCAGAGTGTCTGGGAAAACTGCATATTGAATAAAAGTCACTTGTGGTTCATCCAAACTTACCAGCTTTGTCTCAGTTTCCAGACTAAACTGTCGTGGTGACAGGAACAGATGATGAATGGCAAAGGAATTTTCCTTCACGTGCTGGACATTTCTTGCAACGTCCAGCATGTGAAGAACATTGGATTGAGTTCCTGAGAGTCTGTGACATGTTGCTTCAAGGCTGTGCCTACGAGCAGGTTGTGTTTCTAAGGGATACCGTGGTTGTAATTTAACCCTGTGCTACACCAGTGATCTGAGTCCACAAACCTGAGGCTGTTTCATCAGCCTCTTTAATAACGTGGCAAATATACACTCCCCTAATATAAAGGTCTTAAACACTCCCAAGGTGTTTACCATGAAACCCCTAATCAGGATTAGTTAAACCAGAGCTGCCTTCGGCCCCACCTGGTTTGGCAGCCCTCCGTACCTGCACATGTGGTGTTGAAAATTATTTTTGTTGAATAAAGAGAAGAAACCCCAAGGAAAAGGAAAGGCTTGGTAGCCTGCCTTAAAAACTCTTTGAAAAGTTACTTTTCTGTGTACCAGTTCATTCCAGCTGTAATTCTGAGTACCACTAAAGACCAGTTCATCAGTCCCACCTCTCTCTGAATAAAATTCAATGCCCATGTCCATACAAAACACCTCCAACAGCAAATGTCCTAAACCCCCAGGTATCTTCACCTGACTTAACATAAAGAAACATGTTAATATTGTGATTATATTTATTTTAAAGCCTCTGGCATGAATGTTATGGGCATAAGGAAGGGGAGGAAAATCCAGGTGTAAGGAGTGACTCTTTTATATGGCGAAGGGGTTGGAGCTGAATGATATAAGGTCCCTTCCAACCCAAACCATTCCATGATTCTATGATTCTATATCCTGCCTGTGCATAATTAAGACAGCACAGCAAGGAGTCTAACAGAAATCAGAAGGAAGATTGAAGGAAGATTTGCAGACTCGCTGGGCTGGGTCTACCCATAAGTGACTGTCATTGATCTGGGGGTCAGTGTGGCTTCTGGTTGGGAGGATTTCAGCAGCTTTCCTCATTTTACACTGGATTTCTCTTTAATATAAAAGCAGACCACAATGGATACTTTTCATACAGTCTTTTTATGGAAACATAAGAGTGCAAAAGGAATTTTCAGGGGTCCTTTCAGAAATATGAAATAACAACACTGTCAGCTCCGAGAGCAGCACCCTCTTCTCCAGACTGCTGATAATACTAATGTTGGGCTGTGAAACTGTCATGACAACAAGCAATGAGCATTAAAACTCTTCTGAAAATGTCTCAGCTACACAAGGGTTCACCATACTTCGTTGTAGTTCTGTCACGTTTCTGTCAGTTGAAATTAATTCCAGTCTCTGTGTCAGCTTTGCAGTAATGATTCCCTCTTCTTTTCAGCAACATGGCTTGGGAAGTGCTGTTTCCATTGCACTGCAGTTTCTTCAGTCAGGGTGAAAGGTTTTGGTGCAGTGTCCTGTGATATCAAGGTCTGTATCCACAGAACAACGTGGAGGTTGACAGTTCATGCGGGTTTGCTGTTTTCTCTCAAATTTGACCTGATACGTTGCAGCGAAATTAAGTTCTGATTCTGCCAGCGCTTTCTTGCAGCAGTGGTGATGCAAATACTGATTTAGAAGCACACAGACTGCATCCAAAACCACATCTCAAGCAGATCACCAGCATCTGATCAGATGATAAGATCAATTTTGGCTGGTATTGGAAAGCTTTGACAATATTATCCATTATTCAGCCCACACCATTCCTGGCAATCAATTCTAAAATTGACAGCTTTCACCTCAGGATTTTTACAAAGGGCAAGTGTCAAACAATCAAGCATTTTCCAGCCTAAAAATAGCTGAGGCTGTTATATTAAAATGGAAATCAGGAAACCACAGCAGCGCTTCAGGTGTTTTGTCCTTTGTCTGGCTGGCATCAGTCCATCCACACACTGGTGTCACTGACAGGCACGAAGAGTGAGGGATCTGTATTGTCCCATCAGCAACGAAAGGGAGGGAAAGCAGGGCAGAAGGAAGCTCCTCTTCCATTTAAGTTCAGTCATCTCAGAATTTTCCAGTCAAGTTACAACCTGTTGCTCATTTCAGAGCTATTTACTGCAGGAAAACACCTAATAATTTGACTTTTAGGAACTTTGTTCACAGTGACGTGATAATGTATTTGAATTCAGAAATTATTTTTTCTAACAGTTGAGCATACTTATCAACAGTGCCAACTTTCTGCTTCCTGCTTCCTGCATGCTTATGGATTCAAAGGAAGCTGCTGCTGCCTGTGCAACAGAGCATGGACCTCTTATGGACCTATATGAATACTTTCAGGAAAAAAGGTATTTTTGTAGTCTGGTTCTTGGAAAGTAAGTACTAAAATAACAGTGAGCAACCCGATCCAATGTTCTGGTCTTTTCCTGCAAAACTTTATCATGACAGCATTCAGGGTTACCAGTCTTAGCTTTTTTGCTACGTGTAAAAATTGTAGCTGACAGTAAACACACATGCTCATCATCCAGCACCCATCTGCCTCTTCCATCCAAAGCAGGCTGAATGTGCAACAGTTTGCATCAAGTAACGCTGCCAGTAACAAAAATAAACGGTAAAAGGTGTTCTGTGAAGGTCCAGAGAGCTCAGAGCAGATGACCAGAAGAGTGGGATGGGTCCTTCTGCAGGGCTGGAGCGTGATGTGGGTTTTCAGGAGCCCAAAGCACAGCCACTCTCCTCAGGTCTGAAGTTCTTCTCTCTGGGAAAAAACAAAAACCAGTTATGCATCTGTTGCAAATGCTGGTGTTGCCACCCACTGAATTCTAGAAGGGTTTTCCCACCGTACTCAGGTCACCAGGGGAACTGAGGGGCTGCTGGAGCCAGTCCTGCCCGCGGGATCACAGAAACATGGAATGGTTTGGGTTGGCAGAGACCTTAAAGATCATCCCATCCCACCCCCTGCCATGGGCAGGGACACCTTCCACTGTCCCAGCTTGCTCAGAGCCCCATCCAACCTGGCCTTGGACACTTCCAAGGATGGGGCAGCCACAGCCTCTCTGGGAAACCTGTGCCAGGGTCTCGCCACCCTCACAGGGAAGAATTTTTTCCTAACATCTAATCTAAACCTACTCTCCATTGGTTTGAAGCCATTCCCCCTTGTCCTGTCACTCCAGGCCCTTGTACATAGTCTCTCTCCAGCTCTCTTGTAGGCTCCCTCAGGCACTGGAAGGCTGCAATTAGGGCACCCCAAAGCTTCTCTTCTCCAGTTTGACCTGGGCTATGTCCCAGTACAGCTCTGCCAGGTACAAGCCATTCCCTCGGCCCCACTTCCAAAGGCACACGAATTCTACTTTCTTTTGGTTTGCTTCAGAGTCCATTAAAAAGTGTCTATATTTCCATGCTGCAGCTGAAAATCCTTTCTAAGGGGATAAATTGAGGAATTAATGTTTACATCTGAGGGATGTCCCTCTGAAAAATTCTAATATTTGAGCATTTGGCTCAACAAAGATTTTGCTGTATTTTTTTCTCCCTTGATCACTTTATAATGGAGATCTGTGATTTTATTTAATGAGACCTCTTCATCTGAAGTGTTTGTATATGCAAAAAAATCACAATGACATATATATTTGTGGGGAAGAAAATCAAGTAATATTATAGGCCTTGAAGATTCAGAAATACCCTGTTTTCCTGTTTTCTTTGAGGCTTCAAACCAAGTCACAGAATCACAGAATGTTAAGGGTTGGAAGGGACCTTCAATATCAGCTCATCCCAACCTTTCCTGCCATGGGCAGGGACACCTCCCACTATCCCAGGTTGCTCCAGGCCTTATCCAACCTGTCTTTGAACACTGCCAGGGATGGAGCAGCCATGGCTTCTCTGGGCAGCCTGTGCCAGGGCCTCCCCACCCTCACAGGGAACAATTCCTTCCTACTGTCTAGTCTAAATTTCCCCTCTTTTGGTTTGTACCCATTACTCCCTGTCCTGTCACTACAGTTCCTGACAAAGAGCCCTTCTCCAGCTTCCCTGTAGCCCCTTCAGATTCTGCAAGGTGCTGTGAGGTCTCCACACAACCTTCTCTTCTCCAGGCTGAGCAGCCACCACTTTCTCAGCCTGTCTTCTTTGTGGAGGGACTCCAGTCCTCTTACCAGCTTCGTGTCCCTTCTCTGGACTTGCTCCAACAGTCCCATGTCCTTCCTATGTTGGGGGCACCAGAACTGTACTCAGTTATAGTCCCCAATAATCTCTTTCTTTGATCCCCATCTCCTGCTTCAGCCCTTCCACACCTCCCTGCTCCCTGCTCTGCTCCAGTCTCCCTCCCCAGTGATTCCCACCCATATGGATGTGGCTGTCCTCTCCTCTCTACCCCTGTGGGGTGCTCCCAGCCCCTCACCAAACCCCTGCACCCTGCTCTGCCTGAGGACCTGTCCTGATCCCCAAACACCCCCTCATGTGTTCATACGACACAGCTCAGCTCTCACAAATATGGGCTAAACCCCGTGTGGCACAGGAGGAGCAAAGTGGCACCAGAGGTGGAGGAACAGGGCAAACCCAGACCTCCATCTGCTCGTGGATCCAGTCCAGGAAGGACGTGGTTCGGCTGTAGACGCCCGGCTTGTTCTTCTCTGCACAGCCCACTCCAAAACTGGTGGTCCCCACCAGCTTCCAGATACTCATATCTTCACATGCCAAAGGCCCCCCACTATCTCCCTGAGGGAAAAAGAATTAAAACAAATGTCAGTGTCCCAGAAAAGGGGGGAAATGTCTATTTGGGGAGGTAGGGGAAGAGACATAGTCCAGTAATTCAAGACTCTTTTTTCTGCTCTGTTCTGGGTCCTGGGAAAAGCACGTTACAGCGGGACTTGGAGACTTTTGAGACATGTATTAGATTCTATTTTTCTTTCCTTGGCTCCTGGCTACTGAGCTGAGCCCAAGGTTGCAACACCAAGCTCACATCTCACCTCCTTCCCTGCCTCCTCCTGCCTGCTTTTCCAGCCCTTCCCAGACACTTTGCTAAGCAGATTCAACTCAATGGACTCACATCTAAGTACTGAAAACTCCCCATTTCTTCTTTGCTGGGGCGGTTTCCTGCCCTACGAGCATCAGAGCCAGCACAACAACTGGAAAGAACGGAGTTTGGAACAGGCCAGTCCCACTGGTGAGCAGGGCTCCTCCTGTCACGTGGAGCTGTGTGCTGAGCACGCTGCCTTGGGCAGCTCTCCCAGGCAGAGCTGGCGCCAGGTCCCTTTTTGGGGGGGTTGTGTGCAAAAAGGGGATGAAATGCAGATTTAGGCACTCAGTGCCTTTGCTTTATTTTGTCCCACGTGTGACTGGGATGGACAAAATCTGGAATAGAATCACAGAGAGGTTTGGGTTGGAAGGGACATTGAAGTTCACGTAGATCCAAGCCCCCTGCTTGGAAGAGGGACACCTTCCACTAGGAATTCCTCCCCAGCCCTAGTTGGCTGCTTTTCACCACGGGCTTTCTGCACCTTGCAGGTCTCTGGAGCTGCTCCCAGTGCAGGGAAGTGCAATTCAGTGCAGTGCAGAGGCCACAGCCAAGGCAGAGAAAGGATGGCACCGTGCTGCAGCACATGCAGCAAATCAAAATATGCCTTAAGCAAATTTGGCTTCAGAAGTAACAGATAAGGTCCAGAGAAGAAGTATAAAAAGGAAATTGTAGCGTGTGAATGCACATGGTCAGTGATTGATAATCGTGGTAAGCAGAATAAATGGCACAAACCCAAATGTTTGCCCAAGAAAAGCCTGGGCGTGCTTTCTGATAACTTATCACTCATGTTTTTCCATTTCCAATGAGCACAGTTGCAGTTTGGAAACTTCCATACCTGGCAGGTGTCCACCCCTCCCTTTAGGAAACCAGCACAAAGCATTGAAGAAGTTATGATCCCACCGTAGACATCCCTGTGATTGCAAATTGCGTTGGAAATCAGAGGAACACCTGCATAATTCATGGTGTCGGATGTATCACCTGTTAAAAAAACAGAGAAAACAGAAAAAACTAGAAAAAACCTTCCTGTCCTTGAAAATAATCTCCATTTACAAACAGAATGTTTTATATATAAGGAATTGGCAAGAAAGGATGAAAGAAACAGGGTTAAATGACAAGACAAAAGTAAGGCAATGTGGTGTCTCATCACTTACAGAACACAGTAATTATCCACTCTGTGGAGATGTGGATTATCACAGTGTATAAAATAACAATAAAATCTGGACGTTGTATGTTTCCACTTCAAACTAGACAATCAATGACACTAATGAACTATAAAGCTTTTTGAACATTGTGTTCAATACAAATGCCAAAACCTGTTCTGAATTTATCACCTGCTCTGTTAGTCAACAAATCATCTGCAAACTTCTGATTTACTTTATAAATATTTATTTTATTCCATTCAGAGACTGAATGGATCCTTTCTACAAATGGGAGTATTTGCACACTGCCTATTGTCAATCTAGGGCTGGTGGTTTTTTTTATGTGGCAAACCTTGCTTTCATTTTCTCCCCACCTTGGGCAGTTATCTGTGGGTCAGGTAACATTCTGTTCTTGTTCTCTGAACAACAGGAACATGTTCAGTGACATGAATGAGGAGTGATAAAAAACAATTACCTGACAATTCACGCATTTTCACGTGAAGGTGGTTCAGTTTATATTATTGATTAACATGACCTGTGAGTCATGGTGGAAAAAAAAAAAATTAAAAATTTCCCTTTTCTTTCTGACGTCATTTCATCCAATTTCTACATCACCCAACCTGCCTGAAAATACACATATGCTGTCTCTAAAAAAAAGGGATGGTTAATTCTTGCATTCATACTGTGCCTTCTATGCTTGGAGTTCCAAAGGGCACAGCCTGGTTTGACTGAGGCTAAGTACAACACTGTGGACACTTTATATGTGTAATTTTCAGCTGTTTCAGAGGATACCATCCATTCCTTGTGACAAGAGTTTGTACACCACTTTTGCAGGTCAGTTTGTGCATAAAATTTAGTAATACGTCTTCTTTCCCCCTCCAGGTATTCCAGAAAATTTAGTGTTCCACAGTGCCCCAACCGAACCCTGTATTCACTGTATGTAAGATGTGTGCATGTAGTGAAATCATCAGCAGACCATTTAAAATACCTCCTTCCACAGTTGCTCCCCATCCTGATACCCAGCACATTTTCCCTGCTGGGAAATGTTCACCAAAATTGGGCAGACAGATCGGTTCAATGTGACCTATTTAAAAAAAAAAAAAAAGAAAAAAGAAAAAAAGAAAAAAGAGAGAGAGAAGACAGGATCAAAATTTAGCAAAAAAAGTTTATATGCCTCAGAAAAACTTCAAGATTTCGCTTGCAGTGAACTTGTGATGAACACCACCCACTCCCCACATAAATAGCCTGGCAGTTTTCTGCAGGTTTTTTGTCTTGTGGGCAACACTGAGGGTTTGAGACAACACCCACAGCAGCCCCAATGAGTTTTGGGTACGAAGCCACAGTAGGAGGTGTCAGCAGGTCAGTAAATTGGAGAATGAGCAAACAAGAAATGCAACTGGAGGGCAGATCAGAGACCCCAGGGCTGCCTGGTGAGACAAGGAGCTGGGTGAGCACGTCCCTGAAAGGGCACCAAGATTCCTGGGGGGCTCTTTGATTCCCTCCCATCAGCTCACAGAGTTTTGGCACCTCTGTGCTCTGGGACGTGGAATTTTGTGTGATAAAATCAGTGCTTGATGCTTGCAGGGACAAACTGGTGCTGAGTAAAAGGAGAGGAAATACAAAATATAACTGGGCAGCTCCCAGGGGTTCTGTTCTCCACGGTGCAGTGATCCCAGCTCAAAGCCCCCACCGTGGAACACAGGGGGATCTCGCTCAGGTGCGGAGCCACTACTGTTCCTTACAGCTTCCCAAAGTTATTCATGAGCAAAATAAAACAGCAGCAGCTGAGATACAAATCAGAACAATATCAAGCTTAATTTTCATTAAAAGTGAAAGTTTAAACTATTACAAGAGAGTTGACTTAGGAATTGACAGTCCAGATGTGTCAGAGATTGCCAGCTCCCCTTTGCAGTCAGCTCACAGTGATTAGGAGGCATTGGCAGGTGAGCATTTCAATTATTACAATATTATTATATATTATTTCAACCCATTGTATCAACTACAGGTAGCATCTTACCAAGAAAATAAAAGTAGTTTTAATTTAAATCATCATTATATTCAAATTGCCTTTTCTTCTCTTTGAAATTTAAGGTTGATTTTCAGCTTTGGGCACTGCTGAATCCCCCAATACTCATGGAAAGGACATGATAAAAATCTCTGTGACCTCCAAGCAGAACGAGGCAGGGCGTTTATTTTAGATAGGAAGAATATTTAGAAAGAATAAAGTTAATGTTTGCCTATTAATAAACGCCTGCAGTAAATCAATACCGGAGCGGACCGGGAACACTTTGCAGCACGTTGTCGCTGTCCATGCCTGGATGTGGAGTGCAGAGGAGGTGCTCACACTGAGGCTGGGTGGTTTCTGCTGGTGCTGTGTGAACGGGGATGTTTTAGCTGGGGCAGGGGAGAAAGTCAAGCAAAAGCTCACGGAGATAAATTACCATTGAGAGCAAGAGGTGCTGCCAGTTTCATCAGCGCTATATCATTCCCCATAGTCTTGGGTTTGTAATTCCGATGGTATATGATTTTTTCCACTGAGTGTGGGTGCACCTGGGTGTCCTGCTGAGTCACAAAACCGACCTGCACACTCCATGAGCTCGGCAAGTACAGGCTGCAACAAAGGGGTAGAAGAGAGTGTCAAACCTCCTGGAAAAACCCTCAGGTTTTTCTAATTGCCCTCTGAGCTTATGGACCACATAAACTCTACAGGCAAAGTCTGCTCTACTGGCTTACCTCTATTAATAATGGCTATCTCTTGCATCTGATTTTTTAAAACGTAGAAAAAGTGACTAATTATTAACAGATTGGGCCACTGATGTATTATCTGTGCAATTATCTGTATCTTTTTACAAATATGTGAGAGTTTTTCATCAGCACAGCTGTCTGTGCCCCTATGAGACCCCACAGCTGCTGCCTGGCACACCTGCACTCAGCCAGACCTCAGTGGCACTTGTGACAAGGCATTTTCAAGGAGAAGATTCCCTTCTGGAAGGTGTTTCTGCCCCAGTTCATGAGTTGGCACATCCTTCAGCCTCCAGCAGAAGCAGCTCCTCTCCTTTTGGCCTCACTCCCCTGGTAAAAGCTCCGGGGATGGGTGTTGTGTTACCTGCTCCCATCCCCATCACCCTTCAAACACACCATGACCACCTGGGTTGTGGGGGACAAAGTCAAGGACAAAAGTTCTAAAATGCTGAATTCCTGAGTAATTATTTTTATGGCAACACAGGGCTCTAAATAGGAACTAGGACTGGGGTTTGTCTGTCCCACCTCTCTACTGGGTATAAAAGCATCATGCAGAATTTACTCAGAAAAAGGTATCCATGTTGTGGATGCTTAAAAGTGATCAGAAAAATCCCATTTTAGCTGTCTAAATGTCTTTGGTGAAAGTGGCCTGGAGTTTATAAGAGCAAGAAGAGCTCTCCTGCACTATTAGCATCAAACAAGACTGCAAAACCAGACAGCTCATCATAAATAAGAGAGAGGGCTATGTTTGTAATTACACAAAGAAGAGTTTAAATAACAATTTAGCATCTATTTACAGCTCAAAGACCTCTTCAACTGCATAAAAAGGAGCAGTGAGTAAGTGGCAAAGGGCACAAAGCACAGTACAACTGACTAATAACCACTGATTGATCCTGTCAACTTGAAAGGGATTCTGTAATTTATTTGGGAGCTCCACTGGATCGGAGAAGCCAAATACAAATTCTGAACATGCAACGTACAGAAATTACAGATTGGGATACCTAAAATCTAGCACTTAAATGTTGCTTTAAGCTGACTTCCCAGGAAGCTGGGATCAGGACACTTGGAAACCGGGGCCCTGCATTTGGACAACTTCTTGGGGAAGATTTTTTTCAACAGAAACTCATGCAAAAAGAGAGAGAAACGGCTTATATGTTACGGATGAGGCACGAGCGTGTCCTGCAGTTTGTTGTTCAGAGCAAGCAGAGCAGCCCCTGAGCAGGGGGATGCGGGGACTCACTCGTAGACGCAGTGGGCGGCCGTGAGGATCCAGCGCGGGGTGATGACGGAGCCCCCGCAGAGGTGCTGGCCCTGGAACTGCAGGCTGACCTGCCAGGGCCACTGCCGGGGGGACGACACGTTGCCCCCCACGATCCGCGGCCCGTAGCTGGCCCGAGTCCCACAGGCTGCCAGGGAGCAAAGGTTACAGGGTCCAGAGAGGAAACACAGCCCTGGTTTGGGGTCACCTTCAGCCCCTTTTCTCACAGCAGCGGGACCATCCCCATCCCCATGGTCACAACCCAGAGGTTTCTCCTGCTCCCTCCCATCCCTCAGCATCATTCATGGTCTGGGGGCTGTGGGGTCCATGTCTCTCCCTCCCCTCCCTCAGCATCATTCATGGTCTGGGGGCTGTGGGGTCCATGTCTCTCCCTCCCCTGCAGGTGCAGTGCTCAGCTGAGCTGTAAACCCCGCCTGCTCTGCCCTCTTTCACCCTCAGTGTCCCACACAGGCAGGCTCAAGCATCTCCTCTCCCCTCGTGATGATTTTGCTGCTGTATTTTGATTTTTTTGTATCCCAATCAGAAAACTAGCGGGCATGGAGAAGTGTGGGATGAAAATTCAATTAAGGCAGAATTTCCCTTTTCCTGCCAAGATGCCAAAGAGTTGGAATTACAGTGTGAGTCCATGGACTCAACACACAGTCCTTAAATATACACTTCCTGCTGGGATTCTCACTGTAATGCTCCTGCTATCTGACACTCTCAATCTGCCCTCCCAGCCTATTTTCACTTTCTGAAATTCTTTCAAATTTTACATTAAAAATACAACCTTTCTTTGGTGTGATACACTGATAGTATAGTATGCCCTGAGTACACAGTTGCTCCCAGCTCTTGCCATGCAGTGTACAAAGAAGGGCAGTTTCTGATTTTATTTTCACTTTTCCTGATTCTTACCCAAACACTTCAAGATGATCACATTGCCAGAAGTGCATTCCTCCCTGAGATGAGAAGACAGTGCAGCATTAGTCCCAATTCACAAATACTGTGGTTTTTTTCAATGTTACATCATTTTCCCGCGCACATAAATGTAAGTAACTCATACATTGAAAGAGGTACAAAGGCATGAACTCCTTCAATCTAATTAGGGCCTTTAACTGAAATACTGAAGTCAGGAGCTTGGCCACCATCAGGAGGCTGCAGACCAAATGCTGCCCTGCTGAAGAGGGGTTCAGTTTTCCACGAGGGAAGGCTCATCAGCAGGTCTGAAGTCTCCTTGGAACCGTTGCTCCCTTCTCAGTGGAAGGTAATTAAGAAAAACAAGCATTTGTCAGGAGGAATAAATGGACCTTAAAGGGTTCATAAACCCACAGGGAAATGTGTAAGTTCTGCAAACTGAAACAAACTGCTTCGTAATGGATAAACGTAAGTGCCTGATGGTGTCTATCCATTTGCACAAAAAAATGGCATCATGGGACAAACAGTCATTTCAAACAGCTCATTTGAAAGCTTTTGTTGATTTTAATGTGTCCTGGATCAGACTCTTGGTGCATATTCCAGCAAGACTGCTGCTGAACCTCAGTCTAGGATGTGTAACACCACCAACCACTTACGAAGTACTACATGCCTGAAAAAACAGCAACAATCCCAAGCTATCAGTAAATCCCCTTCCACTGATTGCTCTCTTTCTGCCAGGATGAAGCAGCTGAGGCATACCTGAGGTTGGTGGCATTGTGCAGGGATGTCACTTGATCAGCTGAGAACCAGTGGCTGAGGGATACGAAATGTCTTTGGAACTGCTTTTCAACTGCAGCCACAGGCAGGTAACCTGAACTCACATAGCTGCAAATAAACCAGAAGCACAGCTTCCCCACACAGCATTGCAGCAATCTGCTTAAATAATTCACTAATGAAAACCACAATAATCAGGTTCTGCTAATGAAAACCACAATAATCAGATTCTGGCACTCGATAAAAGTAATTCTATCCTCCCCCTATGCTCCTTACCACGTGCATGTATTTTTGACATAATCATCTGCGGAAGCCACACATGCTGAGTTGCATTGAACTGGCAGAGAAAGTAAATTTTAATTGTAATATTACAATGACGTTTTTCATTGTAAGTGGTTGGCACATTTCCTGAGGCACTAACAAGCTCATTGTCTCCTTTTTCTAGAGTTATGTTTTGCAGCAGGGAGGATGAATGACTTTTAATTTTTTCTTCTCTTCTTTGTTGAAAAATTGAGATGTGTTTTATCCTAAAGGCAACAAGAACTTATTCAGAGAGGCTTTATACTGCTAACCATAGCAGCAATCAGAATGATGCCATTGTAAAATAACAAAGCATCATGGCAAATCACGACTTCAAATCTTTCTCAATTTTGTGAAAGGTTGTGAAAGAAATGGTGCTTTTTCAGGAATGGGGTCAATCCAGCAAGAACTGCCTTGCCATGTTCTTCTCTAATTGGGAGGTGGACCTTAAATCCTAACAGATGTCATGGAATGAGTTGTATACACAATTTACCTACAGAGGAAGCAAAAGAAATGGGAAACACTCATATGTTTTTAGTGCCTCTCTTACAGGCTACTGGAGTGACAAATAGGATTTGGGCACCTGCACCACACAGGGAAGATTTAGCCAAGCAATTGTATTTAGCCATCGTGCAGGATTTATAGCAGTAATAAAAGGAATTTGCCGTGTACAAGTACTCAGAACTATTTCCCACATCATCTCAAATCTCCTCAATCATATCACTCTCAAAGGTGGATTGTTAAGCCATTTTTAAAGCACAAACTAACACAAGGCTTCATGGAAACCTTCAGAGCTTGTTCAAAATGCCAAACAAAGTTTCTGGCTCTGGTGTCCATACCTTGAGAAGCCCAGGTGTTTGCAGGTTGTGTTGCCATACTCTGCTCTCCAGTCGTCGGAGCAGACGGTTCTCCAGGACCCAAAGGTGAACACTTGCAGCACTGCCCTCTTCCCACTGAGCCTGACTTTGAGATTCAGGACAAGAAAAGCCTCAGTGAGCTGTGAAGATGAACATCAGGCACACAACAGGCACACGACAGTGCCAAGGCACCGCTGTGGTGTCTGCGTTTTCTGGCTCGCTGAGTTTTTACTACTTGTCTTTTTCATCACTTGGATTCTTTGACAGAACTTTTCTGTGCCTTTTTTTTTTCCCCCCTCCCATTAAAGAAGGGAACTGAGGTACTCTGAGCTAGGACAGCCAGGAGAAAAAAACCTTTGCTCAAGGGAATGTCAGCTCTAATACAGGTGGATGAGGCTGGCTGGCCCTCCAGCGAGCTTTAAGCAAGTCTGGCTGATTGCAGTGAGTTGGAGCTGCAGATGCTTTGCCCCGAGCAAACCCGTGGTCAGGGTAAGGGATGGAAGGTGGCTGGCACCTCCTGTGTCAGAGAGGCAGATGCACTTGTGCCCAGCTGCCCTGGACCTGGAAAGGGCACATCTGGGTGGTGTTTCCAGGGAGAAGGGAGGCCATGCATGTGGTCACTGCTGAACAGGGCTTTCCCACACGTGCCCATGAGCCAGTGTTATGGAATTGCAAAGGAAGACAGGAAAAGCAGAGGCTTTCCTATTGCCACATGCTCCACAGAGGCCTCAAGCCTCCCTGGGGAAAACACTCCAAAGCTGAACACATTGTTCAGGGTTAACTGGGGCCAAAAGCTCGTGGTTCTTGTCATTCCTCCCATTGCACAGATGGAAAGCTGTGCTGCCTCCTTACCTGTGGGTACAGGAGCCAGGATTACAAGTGCACTGACCTAAAAACCAGTTATTCTGTTTATTAATTTTAGAGTCTTTTCCCCTCCAGTGGCCGTGAACACCACAGTCACCTTCCACTGCACAGGACAGGCAGGGAGCATTTAAAACATCCCTGTGATTCCCAAAACCACCACAGAGAGAAATTGAGACAGAGGTTATACATTTCACACGTGAAGCAGCAAACTCTGCAGCACTGAATGCACAGAAGGCTGATTTCTCCCATTCCCACATCCTTTAAGGTAATACCAGGCTTTTGCAATCATCAGAACTGACAGAGCACAACAGCGTGCCAGTGAATAGAGAGTTCTGCATTTACACACCATAAGGCAGTGAGGTCATACCTTGCAGGCAGAGGAAATGTGAGCAGTCAAAAAGCATCTGGGCTTCTAATGGAGAAACATGATCGATATGGCAGTAACAATATTCAGCAATCATCACATTTATCTAAAGAGCACTTTGATTTCTCACAAACTGTAAATCAGTACCTCAGAGGGATAGTTCCTCTGAAGTGGTGATTCTGATAATCCATTGGTCCCTCTCTTTCTCGTCTCACCCAAACTCTTTACAACAAGCATTCCTCGATATCTTGCCAATTCTATGGGAGGAGGTAGGAGGGATTTAAAATAAAATTTAAATTACCACATCTGTACTCATCCTCCCCTTCTTTGCAGTTGAAGACACCATTGCACCTGGCTGATTTCTGGATACACTTAAAGGATGATCGGCAGCGGAACTTCCCAATGCAGTTGTACTGGACTAAAAGGAATGAAAGAAAACAGGGCAATGAAAACACACTTGGATATTAATTTAACACCTCTGAATTCCACTATCCAGCCAGATCTCAGTCTTACTAAGGAAAAGCCAACTCCTGTACTCCAGGAACTTTGGAAATACAACCTGGAGGCTGCTCCATGGTGCTGCTAAAACTCATTTATTAGTAATGACTCGTAGGAGGAGTCAGCCTTGCTGTGAGTGCTGTGTGTTCTGACTCCTTCCCAGCTCCCTCTACCCAGTTTAAGTTTCACTCGACGGCGAGTTCCTGCCTGGTGCCTCAGACCCTCATCCGCAAATTAGGCAGACCCTTGGAAAACATATCCAGTGCTTGCTCTTCCCAAGGGGATGCCTCAAATTCCCACAAGCTGATCCCTGTTCCAGGTATGAAGACACAACATATTTGGCCCCTGGACCTGGGCAGGTCACACTTCCCAGCCACAGCTAAACTCATTCTGCATTTTCTTTTCATTTGTAGAAGTTGTTTTTGATAAGGGAAAGTTCTTTAACTCTTTGAAGTCAAACTTAGAGAAGTGAATTACAAGACAAAAATATGGTGTGGGCTACCTGCAGGGGTTTTTTTTACCCCCAGTTTTTAAACTCAGCTCATCGCCTGAGGGGAGCTGACAAAATTTTACCAGAGAAAGGTTTCCTGAAGTTGCAGGTTCCCCAGTGTTGTAAATATTACACCAACCCTCTCAGGAGTGCCAGACCTATTTTATCCCTACATGTAAATAAAATTTAAAGCCATCACATCAACAAGATTTTTTACTTCCGCAAACAAGCCACAGTAGCAGTTTAATTCTATGCTCAGTAAAAAGCTCATGAAAAATTAAGCATTTGAATGGTTAAGTGAGAACTTAATGAATAACTAATGGTACTCACCACCCAGGCCAATGGCAACTGCTAGGATTACTGCAAGGAATAAACCACAGATATAGGGAAAGTATTTTAGGGAGACGAGAGCATGGCACATTGAAGGCGGTTCGATATCTCCTGGAAACCAAACAGAGGGAAGAGCTTCTGTGAGGTTAAACCAGCTGAGTTTGCAATGAAAAAGATTGATCTAACATTAAACTAGATGTCATCAATAACTCCTGGATATACTTTATGAGCTGACCTCACCTGAAGGGATTTGGATTTGCTCTTTCAGGGAATGAGAAGGCTCCAAGAGCTTTGGGGCTGCTGCTGCTGCTCTCAGACATCCCTTGAGCATTTGCCTTGGGAGGGTCTGAATTGTGTCCCTGCAGAGCACCTGGCCTGTCCTCAATGCAATCAACAATATGAGCTCCAAATTTTCATTTTCATTTTTCATTTCACACTGGGAACTTTTCAAGTATAAATGCTTTTAAAGAGCACCTCTGCTGAAAACGTGAGTCCTGGGATAAAAATGAATGCCTATGTAATCAAACTTGTGTGCAGCTCATAAACAGAAGTTCAAGACAAGAGGGAGGAAAGTCACTTGTCCTTCTGGACTTGGAAGCAAGGTTAACTGAAAATTATAAAAAGCTAAATTTGAAAAAAAGCAGGATCCCCTAACTAGTCTCGAAAACTGTGAAAAAGTGATCTGCTCAAAGTTTTGCTATAAAGGCAAGAAAAAAACTGAGCAATGGCTCAACGCTGAATCTTGAGTTTTCAGGTAGATGCATCTAAAGTTAAAATATGCATCAGTAGTAATTGCTGAATACATTTCATGAGCTGGACCTGTTCAGCAACCACTGACCTCCAGAGCTGACCTCTACTTAGTGCTATTGCCGGTCTGGAAGACAACAAGAGATTCTGCTAAAATTAATGAATGGTTCACTTGTTTCAAATGTATTCTGATATACAAAGGGCAAACTGTGGGGAAATGGCAAACACAGCTGGGTCATGGGTGCACGCAGGAACTGACAGAACCTTGTCTTTAATTTTAGTTCATACAGCTCTTCACTTCCCCATTCCTCAGGCTTTGAAATTGAGATTGGCAGACACAATCAGTCAAGGATAAGGAGTGTCTCTGAGGGTTTATAGACTCTCTACTAAATCCCAGCTTCCTCAGACTCTCAGCAGCAGCTGAATAACTGGTTTTGGCAATGGAAGTGGTGTCTGGTATGCCAAAGATCTTAGGCAGCTGTAGCAGCTAATAGACTAGAAAATTAAATTGTTCTATTTTCATTCTGGAAGCTCAGTCTGTCTTTGTTGGAGCCCATGGCTATTTTGAAACCTATGGGAAGCAGCAAACAGAGATGCTAATCCTCCAAGGCTGCTGCACTGTATATTCAGGTTTTTTAATGGACCAATTTCCAGGCTGGCAGAATTTCAAACAAACCATTCAAAAATGTGTCTGAAAAGTGTAGGGAAACGTTTGCTTATGTGTGAATAACCTGGCTGTGAGAAATGCTTGTGTCTGCAAGTCGACACAAGATGTCATCACGTTACTGAGCTGGCAAACCTCACACCTGGGGAAGGGAGGTCGTGTTGCTTCCTCCTCGGTGTGACTGCTTGCTCTGAGTGGGCAAGCACAGTTTGGCACACATTTGGCCATTTGGATTGCAAAGGTCAAAGGGCTCTGGGTTGTCCCTACCAGATCCATCTGCACTTGCGTCCACTCTTGCTTGTGGTATGAAGAAAAATCTTTTGAAGGTAAACTGAATTGGTGGTACTGGCGGTTCATCTTCTGTAACGGAGATGATTTCAAGACTTCCAGTAGCGGGATTTGTCTCTTGTACCTGACTCAACAGGAGGGGAAAAAAAAAGAAAAAATAAAGAAAATATTCATTATGATGCTGTCGCAGAGTCACAGAATGGTTTGCATTGGAAAGGACCTTAAAATCGTCCAGTTCCTTCCTCCACCATGGGCAGGGACACCTTCCACTATCCCAGGTTGCTCCAAACCCCATCCAACCTGGCCTTGAACCCTTCCAGGGATGGGGCAGCCACAGCTTCTCTGGGTAACCTGTGCCAGGGTCTCCCCACCCTAACAGTGAAGAATTTCTTCCAAGTATCTCATGTAAACTTTTCTGTAGCCCCCATTGGGTACTGGAAGACCACAACGAGGTCTCTTTGGAGCCTTCTCTTCTCCAGGATGAACACCAACTCCCTCAGCCTTTCCTCACAGCAGAGGTGCTCCAGCCCTCTGAGCATCTTCCTGGCCTCCTCTGGACTCACTCCAGAGTCCTTCCTGTGCTGGGGACTTCAGAGCTGGACACAACACATGGTTATAGACTTAATTTTCATGAGAGGAGCACTTATAATTAATTTACCAGCAAACTACTGAGGTCATTTCTGTTCATATCTGTGTAAGCACGGTAGCTACTTTTAATAACTCACACTGGGGGTGTGAGTCCACCCCCTCCTCTATAATTGCAATAGGAAACGAGAAAGACTAAAATGCAAAGAACACCAGCACAGCACCTGACAGGATCCTCATTCAGGGGAACTTTAGTCCAGTAAGCATTTGATGACTTACTACACAGAGAAAAAAATTAAAGTTAGCTACACTGGAATTCAGGGCAAATAGATTTGAAATGCTGATTTCTGATTCTGGTTCTGCACAATGGCAAAAGGAATCAGTTTTTTGAACTCACAGTGGTGTGAAATAGGTCCAGGTTTGTTAAAGGCAGTGGAGCTGGTAAGCTGTAAAAACAGCATGTTTGCAGGGTCAGTCCAAGAAAATGCTTACAATGACACATTTTAGGCAAAGAATACATGTTTTATCTGTGACATCATACCTATAATGGGACATAACCTGGAATATTTTTTCACCTTTCAGCAATAAGGTTTATGCTCTTTCATTTGGTAAAATTTCGCCTACATTTCAATGAACATAAATGAAACTTTGTAGAGAATCTGCCAGCATGATAATTAAATATTAAAACCAAAAAGCCTTCTAGCTGGTGCATAATTTGCCCATCAGGAAACAAAACAGCATTGTGAAGTAAATTACCTGCAAGCTGAACACTGACATTTCTCTTATTCAGAGGCTACCACAGGCTCCCAAAGCTTCACTCACCTCTTCCTGAGAAGTCATAGTTAAAAGCAAAACTGTTTTCCTTCTTCATTATCGAAAGCAACCCAAAGGAAATTCGCAGTTTGCTGAGCCACTCTGCTCTGGGAGGGTTTCCAGCCGGCCGTTGTGCGCGGCGTTGCGGCCGCAGCCCGTGTAACCCAACCTGGAGAGGGGTATCGGGTGGCCCCGGATGGCATGGCTACGGAAAGGGGGAGATAAAAATTCAGCACGCTGTCTAATTAGCCTAAGAACACCAGGCAACACTGGAGTATTTGCAAACCTTCCCGTAACCCCTCAGCAAAGGAGCCCCACGAGCGCCACGTGAGCGCTGGCTCACCCTCTGACAAAGCTGAGGGGCCCGAACACCAAGAGCTGTGGGTGGCAGAGGGCAGCAGCCCCAGGGCTTCATCTCTTCAGCACACAAAGCTCACAGACTCACCTTGCTCCTCCTTCACTTGGTTTAGCCTTCGCCGTGTGCCTGCACAGGGTTTTTGAAAAAGCAGCGTCTCATGTTGCTGAGGTATCAACGCAGTTGTACTCGGGGATTTAGAAAATGGAAATGTATGTTCAGCTGCAAGGAATGCTCAAGAGTAGTAATAATTTGGCTGGGTTGTTTTCACTAAGAAGAGAGATTCCTGCCAGAGGGAAGGGTGGAGGGAAAAAGAAGAAGGAAGGATTGTTGCTGTGCAAGTGGCTGTAGCCACCATGACCCCAGAAGGGACAACAGAATCCAAAGTCTGCTGGTCAGGCACCAAGGTTTAAAGACAACCTCCGTGGTGAGGGCGAGTCCCCACAACCCTTTCTTCCTCTGATTTGCCTGTTGCAAGTTGATTGGTTTCTATTTTCCCCTCCTGGTTTTCTGTAAAAGCTTATAAATATTTATCCCTTTAGTTGAACATGTATCAGTTCTGGAAAGTTCCTTGTTCCTCGATGCCCCAGTGGTTGCTCCCTGTTACCCCTCCTACAAGTGTATCCCATTGGTTAATTCCCTGTGGACTCCTCCCCTCTTGCCCCTCCTTATTGGCCATCTCCCTTTTCTCCACCCCAATTTCTCAGAGTATAAAATCCCTTTGTAAACGCGCGCTCTGCGTCCCTGATCCTTCAGCTGCAATAAACCTGCTTGTGGAGCCGACACAGAGAGTCAGTCCCTCCTCCTTCTTTCCCTCCGCCCGCCCGCTCAAACAGTTGTGCCGGTTTGGCTAAAA
>VZRS01004535.1:190936-202767 GCA_013398055.1 Ifrita kowaldi | reverse complement strand
GGGATGGCCGAGCGCTGGGTGGGCCAGGAGGGAGCGCGCCGTCGGGACCCGAGCCGGGAACTGGCACCGGTAGGGGTGGCTCGGACAAAGCCGGAGATCCTGGCGACGCCCCCCAAAATCAACACCTGTGGGGACCCTGGCTGGAGTCTGCCCTTTGAGGAGTCCTGGAAATTGAAATGTGTTTAATGGCTTTAAATTAATTGTCGCAGAATTGGTTAGGTAGGAAAAGACCTCTAAGATCATGAAGTCCAGTGGTTAATAAGCTTACTATCAGTCACAAGAAGATGGCCCCAAAAATAAAGTGGGTGTGCTTTAAGAGCCATGTAAGAGTTCTGTAAGTTAAGGAGGGACAGCAAGTCCAGCGCTGTTGCAAGCAGCCCTTCAGAGAACCACTAGCCTGGTGAGGGATGTAGAAGAGTGTCAGAAGCATGAAGATAATGCAGCCTTATCCACTCAGTCGTGCTGACTGCAGGATGCTTAACTTCAAGGTTGGTACCATTTTACTTTAAAACTTCTCTTACCTCCCTTTGTATGTTCAGCAAATGGTTACCACACATTTCTTTGTGTCTTCTGCAAAGCCCCCTCACAAATTTCTCTGCCTGCTCTGCAATCAGGTGTTGAGTGTCCACTGTTAAGGTTTACCATATAGTAGAACAGATTCTCTCTCATGCATACCCAAAGTCAAAACAAATGGGGATGCTCTGGTGTGTAGACTTGGTCTTGGTAGGAATTTAAATACTCCACTTTTCCTAACTGAAGAGTGTCACTAAAAGGGGTCGTGCATATTGCAGACTGGGGCAAATTTGGTTTCTAGAAGACTCTTGACTGGCACACTGAGGAATATATAATCTGCTCCTTTATTTCATTTAAAGAGCTCAGAAGCATTGGGAGTGCTCAAACTGACCAGATGGAGACTATGGGAAAAGGCTGTCTTAGCAAGCTCCCAAACTCAATAACTTAGCCAAAGTCAGTTTTAAAAAAACCTTCTTCTTTCAACTATGACAATTTTGAGCATTGTGCATTCCCTTAGGATATCATTATCCCATTGTTTGTCCTCTGCTTCAGACAATTCTAGCCTCTGCACTGCTGATGTTAAGAAAGTACAGGAGAAAGGGAGCAAGTGAGAAACCCAAACACATTGTGGGCTTCCCATCCTGCAGCACAGTGCCCTTGGCCTTGTACCTCCCTGTGTGCATCCACCCTGCTGATGAACCTCTGTCACGTCAGAAATCCAGGAAGCCCTGCTTGACCCCATCGCAGCTTGCTATCCACACTCAGTTGGAAAAGTTGGAGCTGTCTGATATTATTTACATCATAAAAAGTAGGGCAGCAATAGAAGGGAAAGTTTATGTTAAAGTGAGCAAAGTAGTGTTGATTAATGTTCAGTCTCATCAGGCTTGGTGCATACATCTAACGAGCACCACAGAGAACAGCCCTTGGGGGGCTCATTGTGTGCGAGGCAAGACACAGCACACTGCAGGGCGGGGGCTGCGCGTGCTGCGAAGGGGCTGCCCGAGCAGCTCCACACCACATAGAGCGTGGCTGTGGGCTGCTCTCCAGCACAGGCCCAGTCAGATTTTCAGATACCTTCAGCTGGCCTATATTCACATACCCTCTAATTGCCCTCCCCACATGGCATATACCCTGTAACACACCCTTACTTCTTAGCTTATTCGTGTTAGCAGTGTTGACCTGCTCCTTAAATTGCCCATTTCTTCCTCTGCCCATTGCCAGGCAGAAGGGTGCTCTGCACTGTGTCACAGCACGGTGCTATTCCTCCTCCTCACCCTACTGCTCCTCTGTATATGTCCCTACGCAACAAGAAACACCTCAGCTTCACTCCCACATCCTTGCCCCTGCAGTGGAAGTGACAGGATGACGTGGTAGTGTCAATGGGCTGGCCGAGTGCTGCACAGGGGAGTGAGAAAAACAGATCATCAGGTGCAGAGTGCTGTGGAGCAGGGAAAAAAGGGAGCCTAAAAGGGGTAAGCAAGAGGCAAGAAGATGGAACAAGAAAAGGAGGGACTTCGAGTGTCACAAGCTCCTTAAAAAGAAGTCTTAGGTCAGAATTTGTCCCAAGCCTAAAGCATGGGGTACAGCTGCAGAGGCTAATACATGGATCTAGAGCAGCACTGATGATGTTCTACTGCTTATTAAGGAAAAGCCTTGACTCAACAAAGAGCATTTTTTGCAAACATATACTTAAGTGCATGACAGAAAAACACTATGAAACTCTGAAAAATCATAGTTCTGGACAAAAAAAAAAAAAAGAGAGAGAGAGAGAGAAAAGGATAGTAAAGGTTTGCTTTTACCTAAGGGGAACACCATCAGTTATTTGCAGCCATTTATTATGTACTTTGAGTTTATTGAGTTTGAGTTTATCAAAACATTAAATGTTTTCTTGAAACATTTCCTTATCTGACAAAAGTATTTATTAAGTAATTATAAATTACCATTCCTCACTTCTAATTTAACTACAGAGGAGTCTCTTGCACTGGTGCTGACCAGCCCTACAGGAGGAGGATTTTGTTTGTAGTATTACATATTCGTTAGCGTTGGATTTGTGCAGGCCATATTCTGTTCTTGCTCTGTATCTGCTTATTCTTTGTGCTTACTCACAAAGAATGCACATGGAGGCAATGTTTGGCAAACAGACCGTGCAGCACAATACAATGTGACAGAAGGGAACCAGTTCACAGGGTATATACACAGAAGCTTAAATCCATGTTTAGATGAACTTAGTACATGTAAAGGTCACTGCAATTTTTTCCAGTTTTCATTTCTATGCTGAGTTTTATTGTTGGAATATGTTACGGACTAAAGGGGATTTTGTGCTCAAGCATAACCTTCTTTAAGGGATTTCCCAAAGTAGAATGTTTATCTGCTGTCTGGAAGGGGCTGTTTGACCTTCTAATCAACATTTTTTAATAAAAACAATGGAATGCTAGCAATTGCCTTTTCACTCTTGTGTTTTCTCTGAAGTACAAACTCCAGCTTAAATTACTGGAGGTTAAATAAGAAGAAAGAATCAAAACATGATTAATGAATTGTGTTTCCAAGAAACTTTCATAATGTCAGTCACATTTTGTAAGGAAGTCATAAGTATGTGACTATAATATTTTTATATAGAATCTGCAAGAAAACCTTGATCGCTATAATATTTAACCTGATTTTGTAATTTGGTAAGATTTTAAGCATACAGAATACAGACAAGCTGCAAACATAACAGATTTTGCTTTACAGAAGTGTTTGTGGCTTGTTCAAATTCCAAATAATGGGGCAAGGGAAATATAAAAGAACCCTGCTGCTTAATTCACCTTTCATGTTTTGTTCCTAATATGCATCAGGAGATTCACTGTTTTCATGGAATTATATGGATGATTAAAAATCAGGATTCATGGGCAATTAAGATATAGAAATCTTAAGGCAAGGGAAATATCAGCTCTAAACCACATCCTTTCCTATTTATGTCACCATTTCTGGTTTTGATCCTGCTTCAGTTTAAAAAAAAAAGGTGGGCTTCAAGGGTTTCAAGTTTCAAAGACAGATTTCAAAAGAATTTTTGCTTTTCCAAAACACAAATTGAAGCTCCACTTTTTCAAGTCAAGTCATATATCCATCTTCAGTGCACTTATTTACATTTCATTTACACTGATAGGAATTCCACTTAGGCAACCAAGAGGAAAAAGTTCCTGACATGGGGGAGGAAAGGTACAGTGCCTCTTTTTTTATCTTTGCTCCGGAGTTTACAACAACACAGAGATAAACTGAGCCTGAAGGCAATGCAAAGCTTACTTCCCTATTTACCTCCTAAGCCTTCTTGCCTTTTAAGAAAAGCCATATGATGGGTCATAGAATGGTTAGGTTTTTCTTAAAATAAGGCCTCTAAGTTCATCAAGTCTAACCATCAACCCAGTACCACCACCATATTCACCACTAAAATGTGTCCTCAACAATTCCAGGAATGGTGACTCCAATCACTTTCCTGGGCAACCTGTTCCAATGCTTGACAACCCTTTCAGTGAAGAAATTTTTCATAATGTCTGGTACAAACATTCCCTAGTCCAACTTGAAGCCATTTCCTCTTGTCCTATCACTTTTTACTTGGGAAAAAAACTGAACCCCATCCATCTATAGCATCCTTTCAGGTACTTGCAGAGTGATAAGGTCCCCCCTGAGCCTCCTTTTCTCTAGCTCCCTCAGCCACTCCTCACAGGACTTGTCCTCCAGACCCTTCCCCAGCTCCACTGCCCTTCTCTGGACACACTCCAGCACCAGAATGACCTTCCTGTAGTGAGCGGCCAAGAGCTGGACACAGGATTTGAGGTGTGGCCTCACCACTGCCAAGCACAGGGGGATCCAGAGCAATCCCTGCCCTGGTCCTGCTGGCCATACTGTTGCTGGTACAGGCTAGGATGCCATTGGCCTTCTTGGCCACCTGGGCACACCCTGGCTCATGTTCAGCTGCTGTCACCAGCACCCCCAGGTCCTTTTCCTGTGGGCAGCTTTGCAGCCACTCTGCCCCAGCCTGTGGCACTGCCTGGGGCTGTTGTGACCCAAGGGCAGGAGCCGGCTCTGGGCCTTGTTGAACCTCACACCATCGGCCTCAGCCCATGGTCCAGCCTGTCCAGATCCCTCTGCAGAGCCTTCCTGCCCTCCAGCAGATCAGCACTCCAACCCAGCTTGGTGCCACCTGCAAACTGCCTGAGGGTGCATTTGATCCTCTTGCGAAGGTCATCAACAAAGATACTCGACAGGGCTGATGTAAGTATTGAGCCCTTCGTAAAATACTCTTTACTGAAATAGATCTTTGGGATCACAGCTGCTAGCATCCACCATTCCCTTTCAGAGCTTTGCATCTCAGTGCATCTCAGTTCACGTGGTGAACAGACCAAAGCAAAGTACCTGGACAGACAGAGAAGAAGTTAGCTGGTGCCTGCCTGTAGGGAGGAAAAGACATAAAAAATATCCTTAAGCATACGTATCGTAAATAAGTCTTTAGAGGGGAAAATGTAACATAGCCATTAAAAAAAACCCAAAAAAACCAAACTTCTGTTCACATTGCCAGTGGTATGTTTTTCTGAGGAAAAAAAGTGGGTATGTATTTCTTCTCCCATGTTCCTCATAAAATGGAAAATAATGGCCTCAGATCTGTGGCATAAGTTTTCATCGTGACACTTCCTTCCACAAATTTCAGGTGAATCTGCAATTGTGGATCTGGGAGGGGTAAAGAAAAAATAAAGCTTTACCAGTACTCTCCTCCTTGTGCATAGAAGACCTGAATAAGGGTGGTCAGTGCACGGGGTTTTTTTTAGTCAGTGTGTTGTATTTTTTCCTTTCGTGGGAAGGATGGAAACTTGACTTAGCATTTAGATGTGCTGTGGCACATCTGCATGAGCTCTGGAACAAACAGCTGACAACTTGATGCCTTTAAAGGTCTGCAGTTAAAACCACACTGAATGGATTATCATTATAACCTGGTCAAAACTGGTAACATATGATCAGAGCTCCTTGTTTTTAGAGCCAAATTGCTAATGACTGCTTTTCACAGTTGATTGAAAGCCACAATATTTTTTGCTCCCATGAAAAGTCATAACTCTGTGTGCAGTGTCAGGGCCAGAGGGTGAGGATTCAGCCAGAGAGTACCAAAAGTGTTTCAAAAGAACTACATTTCCCCACAGGATCACAGGCACTGACCACCCATGTCCCTTCCCAAAAGGCTGACCCCCACTTGGATATAACCTGAAAGGACCTTGTAGCCTGGTAGGGGTTGGCCTCTCCTCCCAGGCAAGTAGTGGCAGGACAAGAGGACATAGTTCGAAGATACTGAGGTGCTGGAGCAAGTCCAGAGAAGGGCAATAGAGCTGTGAAAGGGTCTGGAGCACAAGTCCTGTGGGGAGGGGCTGAGAGAGCTGAGTTTGTTTAGCCTGGTGAAAAGGAAGAGGCTCAGGGGAAACCTTATCACTTTCTACAACTACCTGAAAGGAGGCTGTAGCCAGGCAGTTGTCGTCCTAAGGGGAAGGGATGCGGGTAGTATGAGGACATAATTTTAAGCTGTGACTGGGGAGCTTTGGGCTGGACATCTGGAAGAATTTCTTCACAGAAAGGGTGATTAGACACTGGAATGGGCTGCCCGAGGATGTGGTGGAGTCATCATCCCTGGAGGTGTTCAAGGAAAGTCTGGATGTGCCACTTGGTGCTACGGTCTGGTTGACACGGTGTTCGGCCACAAGCTGGAGTCAACGATCTCAGCAGCCTTATGCACCCTATCTGATTGGGTGACTCTGTGACTCCGTGACTCCCCGAGCCCGGCCGGCGGTGCCCGGGAGCAGCAGGCCCCGCGGCCCTGTCCCTGCCGGCGGTGCCCCCGGCCCTCCGCCCTCAGCGCCTGCTCACTCCCCCGGCCCGCGGCCGCTCGGGCGCCGCCATGCGGGGAAGCAGCGCCGCGCTCCCGGCCGGCGCGGCGGACAAGATGGCGGCTCCCATGGAGCTGAGCTGCTGGGGAGGAGACTGGGGGCTGCCGTCCTTGCACCCGGAGTGTCTCACCGTCATGGTAACGGGCCGCCCGGCCACCGCCCGGCCCGGGGGGAAGGGAGGGAGCGGCGGCGCCCCGCGGCTTGCTTGCCGCCCGCACGGACGTCCGCCGGGCTCCTTCTTGCCCCGGGAGAGGCCTGGGGTGGGAGGCGCGATGCTGGGCCCGCGGCGCGGCCCTGGCTCGTTCCCGACGGGAGACGCAGGCAGCGCTGCCGCCCTTCCCGGGGACGCCGAGCCCTTCCCGGGGCGCTGCCGTCCTTCCTGGGGGCTGCGGATCCCCTGCCCAGTATTCCCTGGAGCCGCACTAGGGCAATGAAGCCCTAAGGACCGAAAACCGCCGCGCACCTGCTGGTGGTTGGTCCTCAGTGCACGAAGGTGTTTAAAACAACTTTTAAAGCCCTGTCTTACGCTTTTCTTGCACATTGTGACAGGTTTTCTCCCCTGCCCTCCAATCTTTATTGCAGGCTTACGCCAAATTTTCTGGGGCTCCCCTGACGGTGAATACTATAAATAACTCCTGGAGAGCTCCACAAGGTACCATCTTGGCAGCCTTTATTATATTTTAATCAGAGCTGCGTTATAAATGCAGGTTCCATTTTCTGTATTTGCATTGGGTTTGTGTTCATGAGTGCAGTTTCCCTCAGTTAAATGACTTCACAGGATCAAGTGTGATGAATTTGTGAGAATAAAACAATGCCAGTCAAAAATAAAATGCTTCAGAGGACAGTTTATTAAAATGTGTATGGGTGAAGCGGCAGACAGTTAATAAAGCAGTACTGCCAAGTGCCTAACTGTTACAGTCAGGCAGTCTGAATTGATGGTATAGTGAAAGCAAATTGGTGTGCTTTTTGCACTTCGCATATTTATAAATTGTAGTAACTGTACTTGTGTATGGGAGAGCTCTTTGGTTACCTGTTTGGTTAACTGTCGGTACAGTTGAAAGTGGAATGTGAGCCTCAGCAAGTACAGCTTACACCAGCTGGGATGTTTAGTACTATGCTGAATTAGAGGGTTTGACTGAGGAAAGTTGAAGGTAAGCTGTCAGAGAGGAATTTATTGTTTCGGATACTTCTATTCATTGCTTATTTGTTTGCTCAGCAGTTACTGTCTTGGTGTATTTCGGAGAAGTAAAATCACTGCAGGGTTAAAGTCCTCTGTCACTTACACTTAACCACATTATCAGTTCAGGCAATACTGTATTTATGCAGAAGTTGAGCCTTTGGTTCTTGCTTTTCAGTGTGTTTTCTGTTAGGGGAAAATACGAAGAGCTAGCTGGGTGGACTTGCTAGAAATTTGATGGCTGTCCTCATAAGGAAAATACATAAAATCAATTAAGAAAGCAGTCTAATAGTAAGTGTTGGTGATAATTGATATTTTAATATTATTTAGCACTGTCCTGTTGGGCTCATTGTGGCAGTTCTGTTGTGAATATGCTCTAAGGTAGCCCCTGTTACAGAGACTTTGCACTCTACAGGCTTTGATCCCGCAATCTTATGACTAAAGCCTGTCCAGTCAACTTCTGGGAGAGGGGAAGTATATTGTTCTTTGAGTAATTTGTGGTTATGCTGTGGTAGCTTGGGTAGTGGTTGTAGCAAGGCTAGAGAAAAAAAGGTGGTTAAAATGGATTTGGAGGGGAAGGACAAAGAAAAAATTGAAAAGAGGCTCAGAGGTGAATGGGTTGAGAGAGCAGCTGGACTGAGTTGGAACTCGTATCTTAAGGTGAACATCTGAAATCCAGACAAGTAGCCTAGCTGTCAAAGTACTGGACACCTAGCAAAAACCATTGGCTTCAGTCTGATTTGATGTTGCCCGTTTTTATGTCTTATTGTTAGTAAAGGCCACAATAGACTAAGAGTATTTGTAACCTTGGTGGAACTCCCCTGCTATGTAAAATTTTGTGTATGTGTTTACATCTTAGGAAAATCAGAGCATGCTCTTGAGAAAAGGAAAGTACATAAAGTGACTGCTTTCTAGTTATGCTAAAACTCATCCATACAAATTGTATTATTTATGCCTTCTAGGAGATCTGCCAGTCCTGGTATCAGAAGACATTGTTATTTCTCAGCCTGCAAAAATACTAAACTTCTTAAGAAAGCAGGTAAGTCTCTTTAAAAAAGACTTGTTTTCTTTGCCTTGTAGTGACTCTTACATGTCTCCTTTGTATACTGATACAGGCTTCCAAAAACTTGGAATTTAGTTCAGACGCAATGTTTTTGTGTTTCTCATACATGCATGAGAACTGCAAAATGGTGGATAAGAAATTGCTCTTCAAAGGTTGATCATTAGTTGTGTGAAAGATTGAAAAATAAGGATGAAAAAATTTATTTGAAAAGGACTTCAAACTGTCCTTGATTGAGCAGTTTCTTACTGATCGCCCTGCTTGTAATTATAACTCTTTTGATGTCATCATGACTTTGCAGACCTAGGATATCATAGTTTACGCTAGCAGTTTAAATGGGTCATTTCCCAGTGCTCTTTTTTTGAAAGGTAATATGTACAGCGTTGTTTTTAATCTCTATTTTTTCTGTAGCTTGTAGCATAGATATGTCTGCAGGCAATTGTTGAAGCACACCAGGTTGTTGCCTCTTGCTTGCCTTTTGTAGGACTCTTAATGTTTTGTACATAAAGAAAAAAGCTGTGCAATTTCTTCTTTTCACAAAGTACAACAATATCTAATAAACCGTGGAATCATCTTTTTATTCCTAAGATGGTCCTCTAGCCCACTATTCTGCTTTTGCATTAGAAATGCACTTTCTGTCTGGTTGGATGATCTGATGAATGCCATGTTAGTGAAACTCTAAATCTTCATGGGGAGAAAAACAGAATCTGAAAACTGCATTTGAGATGGAATTTTACACAATTGATTTGAAATTCTGAAGTTTCAGATTCATTTGGATTGAATTTGAATTCAATATTCATGTGAATAACAAAGGTTCCATAATGCTGGGGGGAAAGCCCTCTTTATGTTAGAGTATAACAGTTATATGCTTGCTTTTCAAATTTCCAAGTATCAGCACTGACCCTTTGTTTCTGAATTAATGAAGCAAATCTATTCACTTCCTCCAAAATTTATCAATCCTTGTAGTGTATCTTAGAAGAATCCAGTGTTAGAATTAAAAGTTCAGTCACTAACTGCATTAATTTAGCTGCATATTTGATCCCTTACATTGTTAGCTTCCAATTTCTTAACTTTTAGAATGTTCATTAAAAGCAAAATACGGGAATGCATGCCTTTTTTTTTATGCTTACACCTGCTGAAGTGTCACATGTTTCTTCAATTCCAAATATTTTCTTCAAAATTCTTCAAAAATAACAGTGGAGACTTATGAGAGGTTTGCTATGTCCCTGAGTATTGAAAAGTTGCCTCTGTATCACTGGAAATTTGCTTGGAAACAGATAGGAAGGAGACACAAGGGTTATTTTGGAAATTGGAGGGCCCAAAGCTCTGGGAATGGGAGAGTGGAAAAGCAAGATGCAACAGGGTTTGGCAGAGTTGACATGAAGAAGGAAAATTCTAGTGAGTGCATGCTTTTTGTCCCAAAAATTGTTTATATATTTACTGCCTCGATAGCTCTTAAGTTTGAAGTAACTTTGCACTGATCATGTTTTTTGGAAGTTCTGTGTAAGACTATTTTTATATTTCTGTTTTGTTTTGTTTTTAAATTCATAGAAATACAACGCTGATTATGATTTGTCTGCAAAACAAGGAGCTGATACACTGGCATATATTGCACTACTTGAAGAGAAACTGCTTCCTGCTCTGGTAAATACTAAAAAAATACTTTGTAATGGTCACAATATTTGGAATTGAATGCTGTAAGAGGTGCCCAGCATGAGAGACATTTAAGTCTCTCAGCCACAGCCCTGGCTGGAACATAGTTGCTTTGTTAGTCTGTTTTTTGGAAATACTGCCTGGCAACTTCTGAAAAGGAGAGAAGTGTGTGTTTGTGGAGTGTCAAGTAATAATAGTAGATTTATGGAAGAAATGAGATTTTATGGATATCCTTTTAAAAGAATACCTAGAAGATTTTTTTTCTTTAGATCTTTTTTTTCTGTTGGTCTTTGGGAAACAGTATCCTGAAAATACCTTATTGTGGCCATTTTTTGTTTCATTTGATTTCCTGAAAAACCTTTGATTAAGATGTGTCTGATGTGAGACGCACAACTGAAAACCTTTTGAACTGTTGAGTTAAAACTTTTGATAAATTAAAATGCCCATCAGTAGCTTAATTTTTTGGTTCTAAATAAGACATGACCAATTGCCCTCACCATTGCAGTGTAATTACATTAGAGCTATAAAACCCACAGACACTGGGTCTTTTGAATGACTTTGGTTTCAATTTGTACAGATTATATCATAAGCTAGCCTTTTCAGCTGACCCTGGTTTCAAATTCATATCTTTTATTTTAAGATTTATATAAAATTTCAAAACAAAATTCCAGGAAATTCAAACCTGTTGCTATATGTGTGCAACTTTTTTGTAATATATTTGCAATATACAGTGTGTGTGTGTACATACACTGTTTGTATCTGTACATACATAGTACATTTGTAATTTTATGCAGATGCATATAGATCTCCATAATGTCTTTGGTGTTTTTCTTTATTTGGAAGGTAAATATTCCTTACTTATGTACTCGTACACTCAGAGGATTAGTGTATTCCTTTACAGAGCCTGGTAGGCTTAAATTACAGCAGTTCCTGGTTCTGCTTTTCTGAGAGAGGTCTTGCACATGAAGTTTTGTGAGATGTGTACTCATGTCATTCAGATTTCAGTTGTATTTTTCCTCATGTTGATACAGCTGCACACTTTCTGGATTGAGGCTGAAAATTACTGCAGTGTGACAAAGCCATGGTTTGCCTCAAAGATTGCCTTCCCACTGAGTTTGTATCTGCCTGGAAAGATGTCTAGGGAAGCGCTGAACAGGATCTTGCTGACCAAGGGAGGGCCTCCGCTCTACAGTCTCACTGAAGTGGAAGCACAGGTATGTGTTGTGCAGTAAGGAATTTGTAAGTTGGTTCTGTCAAAGACAAGAACTGAAACAGTCTAGCACACTGTCAAATGATGAATGGTACTGTGCATGCCAGCCTGGCTACACCTAGGGCTCTTAGACAGTCTTGTGTCTCATCAGATATACAGGGATGCCAAGGAGTGCCTAAATCTCCTGTCGAAGAGATTGGGAACAGCTCAGTTTTTCTTTGGAGATACGTGAGTGTGATATTTTTTTTAATTGTTTTGGTAAATGATTAATAGAAAAGGTGCCACACCAGTCTCTGAACACTTCAGCTTTTTTTT
>VZRS01004535.1:106453-190894 GCA_013398055.1 Ifrita kowaldi | reverse complement strand
TTTTTTTTTTTTTTTAACCTGACTGAATGTTAAAAGTGCTTCCAAGTAGTTTCATGTCTCACACTCTGATTTTCAGAGAAATCTGAATGAGCAGACAGTGCACAAATGAGATAGTTGGCCTGAGTCAATGTGGTGTCTCCCTTATCCTGCTTTTTTCCACAGGAAGGGAAATGCTGCCCACAGCTGCTAAGAAAATGAGAGGTGCGCTGGCGAACATTTTCTAGCCGCTGAATGTCACCTCTTGCCTTTGTATGTAGAAAAAAATGCTTTAGGGTGAGGTGTTACTACTCTGCCCTTATGGGAATAGAACACTATTCTGTGGTATGTGTGCAGAGCGGGAAGCAGATAGGGACGACAACAACATAGAGCCAACAGGACCTGGAAAATGATCCCTTCTTTAGCTGTTGAAGTTGGACCACTCCATGAGAGGGTCCTGGTCCCCAGTGTGACTTTTGTGGTGTCAAAAAGGTGTTTTAGAGTGGCTTGTTTAGGATAGCATGACTATGTTTTAATGCTGACATTACTGTTTCAGTTTGCCAGCATGTCTCTAGTTAAGAGATGCTCAAAGGAGTAGATAGTTGGTACAAAGCATTTATCAGGTTCATAGGCAAAGGTGGAATGACAGAAGAGCTGACTGTATTCTGTCCTGAGTTGTGTTTGACATACATGGAAAACTAGGTTGTAGAAGTCTTAAAAATCTTACCTTGAACCACTTCAGTATTTTCTTGTGTTGCTCTTTTTAGGCCTACCACCTTGGATGCCTTCGTGTTTGGTTTCCTTGCACCGATTTATAAAGTGTGCTTCCCCAGGGTACAATTGCAAGAGCATTTGAAACAGCTTCCCAATCTGTGTCGATTTTGTGATGATATTTTAACTTGCTACTTCAGGTTAACTGTCTCAGGTAAGTTGTGATTTTTTCATCCTTTTTGTCATCTATACTCGTGTTGGGATTAGTACTCCAGGGTTCCATTTGTGAACCAAGGCAGGTTAGATTTCATGTAGTTCATGCTAGACTTTCTGTGGGGAAGTGAAGAAACTTTTAAAGTTGGGCAGAAAGGATTCAAAATTGAAAGCAAGCATTAATACTCAGTTTCAGATTCTCAAGCATTGGCAAAATCTTACAGTTCACGCTTAGTACTCTTGATTTTCTCACATGGAATGGCTTTTTCACTTAAATTCTCCTTTGCATAAAAATACTGCATGAACTTTCTCTCCAATGTGAGTTTATTTTTTAAGAATTTAAAGGCTTTTGTAAATACCTTTTCACTCTTCATCTTTCTACCTTCACTCTCCAGGCTATTCTCCAGCTGGACAGGATACAGCAGATGCTAATCTGCAGAAACTCACACAGCTTGTAAATAAGGAATCCAACTTGATTGAAAAGGTCACTTTTGCTTCAGTATCTTTAATTTTACTGCTTTGTTGTGGTTACTTGTTCACAGATAGCCTTGCACGGCACTTTCAGCTGTACAGTGGACTTTAATTACTTCTTTTCTAATGAGTTACATTTTGTAGAGAGGCAGGAAGAATATTACATCGTTTGGAAGGAGGAATTAATGAAGCCTTGCACTTAGAAGAGTATTTTTAATACACAAAAGAACATTGTCTTGCAGGTGTGCACACCAACGAAGGAGTGGTATCTTTCTGCAAGCGCATATTCAGCAAAGGAGGAGGCAAATGTGTTGGTCAAAACTCAAGACATGGTCCTGCAAATTAGGACTGATCACCAGCTTTCCTTGCTCCCAGCTGCATGCTGTAGTAACTAACCAGCAGTCACTCTTCTCCTGCTTGTTCTACATCTAGCTGTTTTTATTTATGTTCTTTGTTTCTAAGGCTGTCACTCAGCACCTGCCAAAAGCTATACAACTTACCTGAAAAATATTTGTGGAGAATTAGTCTTTTCATGCAGATAGAACACTTTTAACTGAAAGGGTAGAAAGCATTTCATCCTGAAAAAAAATCTGTGTGTGAAATAGATCATTAACTATGATCTGCTTCCATAGCATTAGGTATTGATGCTCTTTCTGGCATTGAAGTGTGGAAGTTCTAAACAATGGTACATGGACATTTGTCAGGCATGATTGAGGAAAAGTGATCCTCCCTTGAGGAAATGGAGTAGACCAGGCAGCCTCTGCAGAGCTCCCCTGTGCCGTCTTTTATTCTGTACCAGCTAAAAGTTTTTGAGACCACATTACGCATAGGGCATTAGATTGATTTCCTATGAAAGTGTGAATTGTTTATATTCAGAGATTAATTTTAACCTGTCTTTGAAAAGGTCTTACCACAAGTTCTTTATTAAGTACTTTCTGAAATGTGTCACTAATACAAATTCACTCAGCATCTCCCAAGAATTTCTGATTTGAAAAAAATTATTCTTGCATGGTGCTGAATATACAGAAGCATCCATTGATGTTAGCAGTTTGACTCTTGGTCTGCCTTCTAGCAGCATTTGGCTTTTGTACAATTTATGACCTCTTAGAATCTGTGTTGCTTCCTTCAGTAATCTTGATCAAATGACTTGAGCAGAAGCACATCCAGTTGCCCTGGGTTTGATGCACCGTATGTAAGGGAATGAATAGCAGCTCTAACACAAGCATCTGTTTGGGAGTGGAAAGAAACCAAAGCACCGGTTGTGGCTGGTGCTGACAGTAAACATACACCAGCCCAGTATTAGTGATGGCAGCCCTGACAAATAAGACTAATCGTATAATCTATATTCCGCTGTTGCCAGATCCGGCTCTCATTGTTTCTCTGCAGATGGACGACAACCTTCGTAAGAGTCCTCAGCATCCCCCTCGTAAGCTCACAACGCTCAAGCTTGCTGCAGGTGGAGAAGAAAGCAGTCCAATGAGTCGTTTGTCACCTTGACACCTCTTGTTGCCCGTACATGTGTGTTTTGTAACTCAACTGAGTGCCACAGTAAATTTTTTTCACATGAATGTTTTGCAAGGGAAGAATCTGCTAATGGGTACAAGTAGAGAAGAAGTAGAGCTTTACTATCTTCTGTCTACCTGTTCTTTTAAGAAACTGCATAGTTCAGGCTGACCACACACTAAGCTGAAGCTAAGCTAAGCTAAACAAAGCTTATTATTGCGGATGTTAACGTGATTTTGTACAGCATACTTTTGCCTTTAGCCTAGCAGAAATGTTTACCAGAAGTAAAAATCTGCTTATGGAATGTTCACTGTAACTTTATTTTGTGGGTTTTGATTTTACTGTAATCATGTTACTGTATGTGAGTGGCTATACTCTTTGTCTGAAAAGGACAAAATCCAGTTGCAAAGTCTGGAAAGACAAAATGTTGCCGTTCGTGGCAGCTGAGAAATGAAAAAAATGACAGGAAGGTAAATATTTTTATTGTGCTTTAATGAACTTGGGGTTTGTGTTTTATGGTTGTTTGTATCTTTGAAAATCTGTCATGTTGTATTTCGAAGGGGATTATTGAAAAGCACGTGCGCTATGGGGATTAAAATGATGCACAATGCTAACATTTCACAGTACCTCGTATTAGTCCTTTGTGAAACAGGCTTAACCTGTGCACAGGGTAATACCACATGCTGCAAAACTGTTAAGTCAAAATCACAGAAAACTTGTAGTGGATGGAGAAGTTTGATTAGTTGCTGTCAGGATGAGACTTGACTAGCAAATGTACTGTGTCTATGGATTGAAAGGGACTGGTTAGGGCTTTATAAGAAAGCTGATGTAGGCTTTTAAATTTGTCACAAATGCCTCTTAATCAGTTTTGTCTTATTTTTTAATAAGCACTAGAGTTGATTCAAAAATTAAACTAAAAATTGTCGAAATTTTTGTTGTATGATTGTCTGTCTAGTTCGGAGTTCTTTTCTCTTTGCAAACTGTGGTATATTGCAGGGCATATTTCTTCTGTTCAATTAGTATTTTCTCTTTAACAGCAGCCTTGACAGTTCTAGAGACCCAAGCAATTCTGTTACAAGAGAGATGCTGTAATTTTTTACTGGCAAAGTACTGGCAGATGCTTCATGAGTAGATGTAAAGAGAATTAGACAAGTAGATTGGCCAAAATGGCAGTGCTTGGGATACAGAATTCTGATAGCTGTATGTATGGGATAACTGTTCTGGGTTTTCTTTTTGTTGTTTTTCTGGCCAAATCGGAATAGTCTTTCAGCTTCCCTTTGGCTGCTAGTCATGTTTGAGATACGCAGATAAATTATTTCCTGTTTGTTAAAGACAAGATGGTAGATCGTGTACATATTGTACCTTTGGACTTGATATGTAAGGAATGTAATATCTTTAACATTTCTTAATTGAAATGTTGAGTTTCTAATGAGCACTTTAAAATACTGTTTAAGCTTCATGCTCTTACTAGAGTATTTGTTGCAGTGATTTGAAATTACTTAAGCTCATATTCATGATAACTGTATAAACTGACAGTCCATTACATGCAAAAGTAATTAAAAAGTTTAAAATTTGTACTGCCTGTACCTTGACAAGATTTACGTGAGATCGAGTCACATAGCTTTCCAGAGTTTTTCTTTTACAAACATGGCTATGGAGAATATGCCTTAGTTTGTCGCTTTTGTGAATACATACACTCAACCTATAAAGTCTCTTTGTAAAAAAGGGTTCTTGTTTCAAGATTAAAATTTTGGATTTTTAGTGGAATTTTTGTAGAGTTTTTTGTGGAATTTACGTTGAGTTTTTTGAGTGTTTTTCTTTTATCGTTGTACAAAGGTTTATCTTGTCCATTAAAAAAAAACCCAAAAAACCCTGCTGGCTGCTAGGACAAGAAATTGAAGCAACTTAGCATATCCATGAGATCCGATTTTAAATTTTTATCACACCTCTTCAGTACCATTCCTTTCTTTCAACACAGCTGCTTTTAGGAAGGGGGGAATGGGGAGGCATGGATTTGCTGATCTTACTAAATGTGAGCTCTGGGCCGTGTGACAGCGAAATTTTGGTAAACCAATTCTCAAGAAACTTCATTCACCGCATGGCAGAGGACAACAGGACTAGAGATCACAGCAAACGTTGCCTGCAGTCATGCACACCATCCCAGGCAACCAGTGAGATTGCACAGCCGTACACTTCCTTATTTTACTTTCTACCCAAGAAGAATTCAAACCCAGACTCCTTTATGTGGGCAGGGTAATCCCTGGCCTGGTAACTCAGGCTTGCCTGTTAGTTTACTGGCATATTTTGTGTGCCTGAGTTCTGAAGCTGGGAGGTGAATACTTTCCAGAGTGGGGTCAATTTGAGTAACTCTCAGTCTGCATCTGAAGTAGTCAAATCTGCTTCTCTGGCTAGGGAAGAAAGATGGGTTCGAGGTGTGATTCGTCCTCCTAAGGAGCGGATACCTAAGAATTGAGTCCTGGACGTGTGCTGTGTCTGCTGTGTGCAAAGGAAGCCCTGGCTGCCTAACTCTGCCATAAGATGAAAACCTGCTGCAGTGATCGGCTTTTCCTCCGCTGCCTGAGCTGGTGGGTGGTCTGAAACACTGGGAGTCAGGCAGCCTTCTGCCCAGGCAGCAGTGGTGTGGCCTTGGAACCGCTGTTGGCAGCCTGCTTCCTGTGCAGAGCACTGGCTGCCGTAGCTGCTGCAGCTCTGCGGTTTCTGAGTACTTCTGGTTCACATGTTCACTTCTGGCTTCTGGTGCACGCACCTACGATGTGCAAGTGTGGGATTTAGCACTGGGTTTCCAGGGCCTTGCTGCTACCAGGGCAGCTTATGACCTTTGTCCTCCTTGCCCTCCCCCTGGAAAGGTGGCTAGGAACAGATACTACCTTGAAAGCAACTTACCCAGCTGCCAGTTTTAAGTGGAGTGGACCACTTTGGCAGGTTGCGAATTTAACGCCCCTGGTCCCAGGCAATCTTCTGGTGAAAGCTATGTGTAGATATCCTTAAGGCTATTTTGTGTTTTTCTGTGTCACCTGGTTGTAGGAATATATATATTCCAGAAGAAACTAGATGAAAAATATTACAAATTAATTGCTACAAATATGTTCTATTTAACATTTCCAAGACTGCTTTAAAAATGTCTGCCCCTCCCTTCCCATTCTCTTCTCTCCCCATTCCCATCACGTTCTGAAAATACTGTTACATTAGGCTTTTATATACACTTACACATTCATGATGACACATCAATTTTGCTAATGTAGCATAGCACTCCATTAAGAAAAAAAAAACCACCCTATTTGATTCCTGGCTAAAATGGTTTGCAAACTCCCTTGAGTAGGTTTCTTTTGCTTGGTATGATTCTTGGCACTGCAGCAGGAACCATTCATAGTGCCTTTTTTTTTTTTCCACACAGAAAGGCAGAGCAGCTTTACATGTTAGCTTGACAAACTATGCTGTAGCTCTCAAATCTGGATGGTCTGTGCAGCTGGCAACAAGCTGTCCTAAGTGGCTGATCACAGGCATGTTTCTTGGTGAGAAGCTATTCCCCATGCCCAGCCACTTGCCAGGCATATGGTACGTGGTATCTGGGCTGGAGGCCTCTCAGCGACACTGCTGTTCTGCATCTGTGTGAGACCTAGCCATGCCATGATAATGGTGACGCGGGGCTTAATGCTCCTGCAGTTCCTTGTGTCCTGGTCTGGGCAGCAGGGCAGCAGGACAGAGGCCTGTCCCCACTCTGTGATCTCCTCCTCACATTATGGAGACCTGCCCAGCAGTGGTAAGGACCAGAAGCAGCCGGTTCTGGAGCTGAGTTCTGTATCAGAGGCAAGTGAGTTTTTTGCACCGTCTCAGGGATGTGTTAAAGCAAAAATGAGAAGAACTAAGTCCAGAGTTCCCTGTACCATGCTGGTTTGCTGTTTGTGCCTGGAGCAAAGGTCCGAGGAATAGATCCCAGCTCCCTAAAGATATCAGATCAGATTGGAATGACAATCTGGGAAGGAGAAGGAAAGAAAAGGTGATCAAGGGAGAAGCATCAGGGGCATCTGTTTTCACCCTCAACGACTTCTTGTCAGAGATTTATGAGTATCGTGGTATTTGGGACTGAAAGACTGCTTCGTGAGCTACAACATACTTCTCATGTGGGTAAAATGTGGGGGGAATCCAGTGGCTTGCTGCAAGTTTGATTAAAAAAAAAAAAGAAAAAAGATTAAAGATTTGTAATGTGCTAGGTTAGTCTGCCTCAGTGCAGGACCAAGCGAGCAAGATTTACTGTGTTTCATTAAAAGTTAAGCTGAGACCAGGAATCACTGTACTTCCAGAGCAAGTGAGATCTTGCAGTAAATCAGCCCAGTACAGGGATGTTCCTCCATGCTGTTCACCTCCCTTTTGCTCATTCTCTCTTTAAAATCACATGGGTTTTATTCATCGTGAATGTCGATGTTCCAGATTTGTGTATGTTCAAGTGTTGCATGGGGGTTCTGTTGGTGATTTACTGTTATCGAAATACGGGATGTGGTCCTTCATTTAAGCCCTCAGTGCATAGGAATTACATGCCTTGAGTATCAATCAGCTCATTAAGTAGAAGCAAACCTGGTGTAAACATTCAGTGCTCAAATCAAATTTACCAAGCCGTTTTGACAAGGGTGGCTAGGCAGCCTGCCAACTCACACAGACACCTCACGGTTTTTGTTTTCAGGAACAGAGAGGTGAGAGAGAGAGAGCACACACAAGAAGGTGGAAGTCTCTGCGAAGCTCTAGCTTACCCAAAGCAACCTTCAAGTAATGGAGGTGGAGTCCATCTTAGCTTGTATTGTCATTTGCTGTGGTGAAAAGAAACAAACACTGGGCTATCTATGTTCAGGCCAGGATTTCAAAGTGAGTTTTGCTCTGAGTTGTGACCACTAGTGAGAGACATCTCTAAAAATCCCTTCAGTAGTATGTTACGACTGCTCAGCAGCAGCCATGGTAACCGGAAGAGCTGCAGCACCTCCATGGCCAGTGACACATGTCCTGCTGAAACTTGCTGTTGGAAAAAGGTCATTTTTTACACCTGCATGTTCTACAAAGAAATGTAGTGATTTGGACAGGAAGGATTGCTCATACCCACATAGAAATTTGGAGAGGAGGGAAGGGAACTGATGGATACAGAGCAGGCACAAATTCTCCTGGAATAGCTGATACTCTGTGATTACGTGGGAAAGGGATTTCAGCTCTCTGCTCTGAATAAAGGAAAGTGAGAACTCATTTCGGCTGCTCCACAGCTCTTGGCAAGTGTCTGAGCCAGTGGATTAGTAGCTTCTCTGCAGTGGGCAGAGGTACCTTATTTTTCACAAAAATCCCTGAAAGGTGCTGTTTCCTTGGTGCAGAATATGAAAAACACAGAAATCCCCTTGGTTTCCATGGGGTAAGAAAGCAGTTTCCCATCTGTTCTGTTTGCTTTCTTAGCAGCACACAAGGATTATTCTGTTTATCTGGTGTCCTTATTTTAGCTGAGCCAGGTAGCTGTCTTCACAGAGGGAAGATGAAGTGTTGAAATGGTGTTGGCAATTGGTGGCACCCAGTGCAGAGAACATAGCAACAGAGTGACATGCTCAAAAGGACTGAAGCAGGCAGAACACTTGCATTCTTTCCCCCGAAGAATATTTTGCAGGAGGCACCGTATCTGCTAGATACTACCTCCAGCAATGGGCAGTCATGATAACAATCCCCAAGGGCTCTGTGCTGCTTGCAGCCCTGATCAGTAGACATCAATTTCCACGAGAGACTCCAAAGAGAACCAGGACAGCTGAAATGACAGTCCCCCAGTGAAAGACAGTGGGTATTATCCATGTATCTCCTCAAATTACCAGCTCGGCTTTTTCTTGGGTCCACCTCAGGTTGCGCTCAGGTACACTTACGTCAGTTTCGTGTAGAAGGCTCCTGACCTATGTTGGTGTGTCTTGACACTGGTATTGTGCCAGTTTGCTCTCCTGCAGTCCCACCAGATGGAGGAAGACTGAACCTGAAGCTGCCAGCTGTCCATATAATTGTTCAGCATGTTTTGTTTGGGAAGTTCCAACACATGTTTGTTTTTACAGCTTTTGTCCTGGGATTTGATAACTGGTTGGCACTAAAAGACAAGACAAATAAATCTTTCTTGGGGTATCAGAAATTCACCCATAGCTGTGACAAGGGTTGACTCTGAAACAAGCCTGATGCACAGCTTAAATGAGGGAAGCTGATATTAGTGATAGAAAAGTGGGGGCCAGACACCTCTTTTACTAACCTGTACGGTTCATTAAGGAAAACAGTTGGAGTCCATGGCAATTTTTGGGCCTTTTGTTCAATGCTCAGGGTAGACTTTGTCCAGAGTATTTGCTCACTGTGTTTTCCCTTTTATCAAGAAAATGTCAGTTCTCTGTGCTTCTTTCCTGGGTTCCTGAGTGGGCCAGATTCCTGGAATGAAGCTCCTGGATGCTGTCTGACTCATCCGGTTGCAGGAGAGGTGGGTGTTCCTGAGAAATACAAGGGGCTGGTTTCCATAACTGGTTAAAGTACTTGCCGAGTTTCTAAAGTGATTTGTAGTCTGGAAAATCTTTGCAGAGCATGAGGTTGCTGTTTTATCTGGCAGAGCGAAAGAAGATTTCCTTACCTCCTTCACATAAGGGCACATGTTTGTAGAGAAGTCCTGTCCTCATCTGCATAACACTGCGTTTTCCACCCTCAAGTTTTAATTCATATTTCTGGAACAAAGAATTCTCGTATTCTGTTCTTTTCTTGTGCCCGGCAAAGTCTGACATAAAGAAAAATCAGTTTTGAGAGGTTCTTTGTTCACCATTAAGAAAATTGTCCACTGTCAGAGAGGGAGTATCTTACTTCCCGAATCACAAATTGTATTCTTGGAGAAAGAAACAGTAAGTGCCAGAATGACATCTGCTCTCTGAATTGTCAGACTATTTGAAGGGTTTTTGACAGCCTTAGAGCCTGCATTGCTTCACTGCATCTGCTGATCTGTTAGAGCTATTATTGAAATAGCATATTGCCATAAATGGGACAGTACAGAACAAAACCACTTTTCTTACAAAGGCCATTTGAACAAAATAAAATAGGCTATGCTCTCAGAAATTACCACCGGATGTAAACCATCTGATTTTCATTAAGCAGTTAGCTGCTAGTTCTTAACAATAATGATACCCTTTTCATTATTTTTCAATCAGTTTAGTGTGGCCTGAGGTTTTAATAGCTCTTCTGTGTGTCTTCAGCTTTAGTAACACTTCCTTTAGTTGTAGATTTTACTGGATGTCTTCCTGAAACTTGGTTTCAGATAATCCCTACAAAAAAGTTAGGTAGTTCTTCATATATAGCCGACACACCCTGGAAAGAACTGAAATACAGTAATTTTAAATTGATACAGGTGAATTTTGATTGCCTACTTGTTTCTTCTGACTGCATTTGACAGCAGATCCATTAACGTGTTCCCACTTCTCCCTCTCCATGTTTTTACAAAATTAGTTTTATCTGGTGCATTTTTGCAAAAGCTTCCCATGTTTTCACAGGTCAGACATTAACACTGTATAGATGAGATGGCTTGACCTGACACAAGCACTTGTATTGCTTGTGCTCCTCTGCTCTTCATCCTTTTCCAGGACCTTCCTAATTATTCAGTAGCTGAATTTTGCAAGAAATTTCCTGTAACTTTAGGTACGTCCACAGTGCCTGGTGTGGATGTTGGAAGGATGTTGCCTTTTGGAAGGAAAACAGGGTATTTTCCTAGGATCTCCTGTGCCATATGGGTGAGGATATAGTGAACTAAGTATTTTGGCGAAGACATGTATGCATTTCCCTTGTTTAACTCACAGAACAAAATTACTGGTCAGGGGCAAACCTTGAGGAAAGCTTTTTTACAAGGACAATACTATTTTTTGGGGCCTGAAGCTTAAAAAACAGTATGCATTTAGGACTTACCTAAATTGTTTCTAATTACAATTTAGTATCTCCTCACTCATGCACTCGTACGCTGAAGCAAGACAAAGAGTCTTTGGTGCTTAGATATGTCCCAGCCTGATGTGCAGCTGCATCACCTCTTGAGACTGACCCCCAAGGTGCCCTTGGAGAGCCCAGCTGCTGATGGGATCACTTTATCCATCTATCGAAAGTGAAAGCAAAGGAGTTTTTACAGCTCACAGTATTACTCCTCAGAAGTCACAAGACAAGAGCTGAAGAAGGGTACTTTACTGGGAGATGGGAGCCAAAGAAAGACTTGGAGCAGCAAGCAACATGTCCAGGAATATACCGAAAGGATCCTGCATGGGAACCTGTTAGTGCTTGCATCACTTGGAGTCAGAGCAGTCTGTAATCCCACCACCTGATTTTGCCAAGGTGTTCTATAGCACCTCACGCTAAAAGTGCATTCTTTTACAAATACTTTGGTACAAGACAAAGGTACTGAGAGTATCAGAAAGCAGAGTGAAATTTTGGTTGATTCCTCAAAAGAGCAGGCAGGTAGATATTCTAAATAATATGTTCTGGTTTTGTTGAACTAAAACAGTAATTTTTTGACCCCAGAACATTTAAGAGTGAAAACTTCCTGGAGCTTTTGACAAAATGACACAGTTAAAAAAAAAAAAAAAAAAGACAAACATTATTTCTTGATAGAAGCTTTTTGTCTTGTTCCTTCATAATGATTTAATACTCACCCTTTGAATTTCTTTGAACAACATTAGCTGTCTTAGAGCATGAGTGAATTTTGTTTTCCTTCCTTTCCAAACTTCTTTCTTCATTGAAAACTGTCTTTCTGAGGTGTCAAACGTATGAGGCAAAGCTGTGCGTTTATTCAAAAGGTATTTTAGAGTCTTTAGGTCTCTGGAAAGAAGAGCAGAACTTTAGTTGCTGTGGAAGAGCCAAACTTGATGATGCCTTGTCACCACAATTAGTCTCAATTCTCTGCAGACCTTGAACAGAGTGACTGAAGATTTTTCCAGGAAATGAAATGCTGGCTGTCACAGTACAAGCAGCAAATGCACTTCTATTCTCTTTGGATTCCAGAAGTCAAGTTCTCTGTCATATTAAAATTCAAAACATATTAAACTAAGATGCATTATATGTAAACAAAGCCAACTGATCAAGTCCTGGGTTTTGTGTCCTAAAAGTAAGATGGGAGTGTCACTCTGTTTCAGTACTGACTCTGAAAAAAGAGTTTTTTTCCTCTTGAATCACTAACCCTACATGTAACCAGAGGACATTTTATATCTAATAACATCTGTGGCTTACTTTAAAAATGCAGTGTAAAGGTTGTGTAACAAAGCCTGTTTGCAGCCTAGAGCACATTGCATTACTTGTCTCCAAATTCCAAATTTATAAGTTCATTTATAGCATGGATGCTCTTAGCTAGTAGCATTTATTTGACACAAAATCTTTTCTTCCAAGCCACTATTCCTACAGACTAATGGAACACAACCTATTCCTTATACTTCATGAGTTGTAGTGATTTCTGAGCAGATCTGTTTGAGCTATTAAATAAGTCATTATGCTGATTGTAACAGCATTTCATATTTTCAGATATCAAGAGGAAGCTATGGAAATACTTCACCTGCAAGAAAGAGTGTGCTACACTCATTAGACTTTTCACTTTCGATAAGCAAGAAAGAAAACTATTAGACTGCATATTCTATTGATTGTTGATATCTGCTGAAGTACAGCTCTTGATGAACTTAAAAAATACAGGTAGAAGTCAAACATACATAGGAATCATAAAACAAAGACAGACCTTCTTGTTGATTTGCACTTCAGATGTAGTTACAGAAGACGGGGTATTAATTTTCTGTATCAAGTTGAGATTTGCAAATCTTGACCAGAATCTCTCTCACACTGTCTTGCTCAAAGAAAGAGAGAGCAGATATATAATGCTTAGTTCTTGTTGGACAAAAGCAAGATCACCAAATATACCTTTTCTGTTGGCCAAAGACTACTAAGCAAGTAAAATATTCCCATTACTTTTGCCCCTTGTTAAGGGATCAGCATTAACAAAAAGATGCACTCCAGATAGAGTACACCTCACCAAAAACTGCTGTAAGAGCCTTTCACATCTGCAAGGTAAAATGAGACTAAAGATTTATTTTGCTAGCCACTGGTACTGATAAATAACCGAACACGAATGTTAAAGTCTCTGCTCTAGGCATGGAACTCTGTGTAAGCTCTTTAGCTATAACCTTAAATACTGTGCAGGACAATGTAGTATGTTCATAAAACTGTATTGCCTTGGGCTTTTCTCCCCATACTTACTGCTAACTTAATTGACGCAGTTGGCAGTGGCTAGCGGGAGCTGATTATGCTATAAATGTTTGCAGCATGCAGGGTGCTTAGTCCTCTTTGAACTGCTTATAAAATTTGGATAGTAAACCATCTGTTTCTGGTGTTTTCCCAGGGCGCAAATGGGATCCAGGAAAAATGGAATGTGCTGCTAACTGTGAATCAGATATCACAATGGTGGTCAGACTCCAGTTTCCTCTAATGGCTTCAAAGTCTTAGAATTTGCATCACTTAAACACGATGCCAGTAGCATGCATGCAGGAAGTCATAAACCTGAAAAAATAACATGGTTCACTGGAGCCGATGCTTCTGTTCATGAGCACCAGTTGGACAGCACTACTTCATGTGGACTAATTATTGTGTTCCTCCAAGAAAGGACATTACAGAAGTTTCTCAGAAAAGGGAATATTTTTGAGACCTCATCAGTTAAAATTAAAGACTCCATCTGAACAGGAGCTTGGTGTGTTGTGGCACCACTTGCAGCCCTTTGCCCCTAGAAGCATCCCGGGTCTGCCTGTTATACAACTCCTTCAGAAGGCAGAAAAGGAGTCCAGTGCTCCAGTGTATGTCTGGCTCGGCATGAGCAGTGCCATGACTGCTCCTTCATTGCCTGTGTGTGCCCATGGCTGCCGGCAATTTTAAAATCAAATTAGGGTGGTGGTGATGGGAGCAGGCTGTGACAGGGGCATGGAAGTCATGCTCAGGGCTGGCTGAATGGAGGCTCTGTAACAGGATGCCCAAGTTCTGGCAAAAAGGAGGAAGAAGCCCTTGGGTGGAGTGTCTGCCTGCTGTGTTGTCTCCAGGTAGGGACCATTCCCTGCTGGGTCTTTTCAAGAGTACCCAAGGCCTGGGCACAGCCTGCAGCTAGAGCAGTAGCACTGTGGTACCACTCTGCCTGTTCTGCACATTCTGGATCACTGTCTTTCTCCCAGGCTTGAGGTCATGATCTGCAGCATCTCAGACTCTGGCACACAGCATCCCCACAGTATTGTCCAGAAGAGTCTGCTGATCAAAAGATCAAGTCTTCAAAAGAGTAAGCTTTTCCCAGAAACTTTTTGGGGTTTGATACGCAGAGCAGAGAAGAGAGGGTGAGATGAGGATTTTATTTCCATTGGTAATACCAGACTTGGAAGCTCTACATAACAAAATCCTGGTTTAAGTGGTACACAATTAGAGCACTGATAAGTCTTCACAATGCTGGGAGAACCTGGGAGGTGTACATATGGTACATTATTCACCACAACAGCTTATTTGAGTGTGTAACATATGCCAAGCAAGATGACATCAGATCTCAAGAATCTACATTGCACATTGCTGAGCTGATAATCATGACAGTTGTGAAAAGTGGGAGGAAAAGGATAAATGCAGTTTTGAGCAGAGGGTGACAAAATAATTTCAACAACTGGAATATATGAGAAGGAAGAAGTTTTCTTGTGAAGTGAGGGAACTTGAGTAGCCGAGAAGGAGTCAGTCCTCTTGGGGTGTCAGAATGGAGTTTGGCCACTGTTGCAGAGTGAGCTTGTCTCCAGTGAAGAGAGATGTAATTTCCTAGGGTTAGCATAAGCACAAATAACCTTTTCAAGAACTAAACACTTACTCTAACGAACGTGTTGGAGTTACTATAGAGTTCTGTCATGAGCTGCTGGTGTATTGAGTAGGGCACTCTAAGCCCCACGCTAGGTTTTACCATGAAATATTCTCCAGTTTTGCTGGTTTTCTCCCTTTGGCATGGATTTATTCATCATTGCAACCCTAGCAATGATGGTAATAGCTTCCACTGAAGTGGATCCAAGTATATGCTACTTAATACCCTTTCACCCACCAGTGGGTATGAAATAAAGGAATTGTTCAAGTGTATGAAGTAACTACTAAAGCCAGATCTGAACATGAAATGAAAAATCATTCTGCAGCCAACTGAAACAGCATGGAAAATTTGCAGAGATAGATGGTAACTGCCTGAACTGGAATTCATCCAGCAAATCCAAGCTAGCATCCTGATGCAAAAGCCTTACTAGACACTCACTCCTACACAAAGGCACTCCTGAAACGCGAATAGCAGTAAGCAGTGAGGACTTCTCTTTCATGCCGCATGTCAAAAACAGCGCTGCTTGTAGCACACTCCAATTATGCTCTTTAAAAGCGGACTTTGCTTAGTCAGCCAGTGCCATTATAGGTTGCAGCATGTACGTCATCCTTGGAGGACTGTCATCCAAATACTTCCTGCTTCATGTCCTTCCAAATACATGTCCTGCTTCATTTGCAAGACATGATAAGTGATGGGGTGTGTGCCACTGATGTAAGTTTTACTACCTTGCACAGATACAGTCTGGCTGCAACAGTTTGACGCTCCAGCAGCTCCTGGTCTGGAGAGAGGCTAGGTGTAGGCACAGCCTTGGGGCAGCACTGTTGGAGGGTGTGTGTGGCAGCAGCTGCTGGACACACATGTAACATGATGTCCAAAAGGCAGCACAGAGCTTAGGCAGCTGTGCTCCGACACTTACTAAACACTGAGTTTCTTTCCTTTTCATGGAACAATTCTGGCAGGGGGGAGTGAACCCATCACAGAACCATTTCAAAGTGTAACTCTCATCCAAGTACTCATCACATTGGGCATCCTTTGACCCAACAGTCAGCGCAGCACCCTGGGAACGACAAAGACCAAAATGAACCTGGGCTTCCCCCACACTGAAATGCCGAGCATAGGTAGGCTCAGATACTGTCTTCATGACAACAGTGGAATACCCACATGGTGAACTTATGGGTCAGCATGTCTTTGTCCAGCCTGCTAACCCTCTGAGATGGTGCTGAGTATGCAGATAAGTTCCTTCCTGATGCAGGGTTTTTTAAAGATACTATCTCAGCTTCATCTCACCTCTGTTCTAATTTTCATCTCCTATTGACAGTGGAGACACCTAAATGACACCCATGGCAGCTTGCGCAGCCAGTGTTCCCAGCCCTGGAAGCCCCATCCCAACCCCTCAGTGGGGCTGAAAGCCACAAGATGCACACACATAGAGCAGGAATCTGAGGTGTGGTTAAGTGACTGGCAGGTGGAGGATGACCAAGGCTCACTGTTTGGTCAAGGCTGTGCACAGAGCTACGTCCCAGGCTGTGACACACTGGAGTCCTCCCTGCTGCAGATCCAGGCTACCCAGCCAAAGCACACCAGTGCACCTCCACGAGACCAAGCCTCTTGTTTGCACAATTGTTGCTCCAGAGGTGTGACTATCCCTCCCTGACTCCTAGCCTTTCAAAACCAGTATGACAAGCTCTGTCATTCTGCTTTTTTCTCTCTGAAACTGCTGGCTAAAATTCACTGGTTTCACACATTTTTGCACAGTAGAATTCCTCTTGAGAGGTAAAAAATTGTCTGTAACCTTTGTCTCATTGTGCTCCATCATCTTCCCATTTTCCTCCCTGTAATGTTCAACCCAAGCAAATGGAAAAGACAAACCACCTCCTAGACAGCACAGGGATAGAAAACCAAACCAAGGCAAGTTTGATATTCCATTTGAGAATACCCTCTTCCCTGTGGCTGCTGGTGAGGCCCCCGGGGCCTCTGAGAGTGCGTAGAAAGCACTGCGGCATGTGACATCTTCTCCTTAGGGACAGCATGTCTTCCTGACTGAGAATCAGATTAATCTTTTTCAGAACTGTTTCCAGAAAAGCCCCTGTTCATCCAAGTACTGATCTGAGTTTCTACTGAATTTACTGGCTGTGCCCAGAATGTTCATGGCTCAGAGAAGGGCTCTGCCTCACCATCTGGACAGCCCAGTGGTATCAGAGAGGCTTGGGTCACGCTTTGACTTGCAGGAGGATGTATTTCATGGTTGTCAGGTTGGATGTTTGGGCGCATTTTATTTCACCTGATTCTCTTCAGCAGTTGCTGTTCTGACTGACTGAGCAGGGATGTCCATCTTCCCAAATCAGACCTCTTCTGGGAGATCAAACCGGACCACAGTCACCCTTTTCCACACAGAAACACGTGACCTGGTGTCAGATAAGCATTTAACATTAATCCATGAGCTTAGTGATGCTTTTTTTGGTGGGGACTTTTGGTCCACAGCATCAGTAAGAAGTCACTTGGCACATGCTCCCAGCACGCTGGGCTGAAACTCACTTCAGGCTAACTGTGCTCTGATGTGAAGTGATAAAGATCACTGGTGTGATCCTATGGACTCAAAAAAGAGAGGAAAAAGAAACTGTTTAGGAAAGAAATAGAGGAAGGTTTTGCCATCAACGAGAAAAACAACCTCTTGAGGAATGCAGATACTGTCAGAGAAATGATAATGATATTCCTACTACAGTCCTTTGGAAACCAGAGACATGCCAGAGCAATTAGAAGTTAACACTTGTTATTTAAATTGTAGTAGTGCTTTTCTCACACTCATGTTTCAGACAAGAAAAAATAAGCCCTGACACTACACCTGAAGCTGACAATACCTAGCTTTTCAGGGGCTTTCGGCAAATATTTTGAATTCCCTGTTGTGTACATGGTCTCTTCTCCGTGGGATGAACTGGTTATGTCAGACAGGCTTTTGCCTCCAGGTGGAGACAGTGACTAGCTTAGTTGGGTTTTTGGTTTGGTTTGGTTTTTTCTTTTCATTTTCTAGTGATTCTGGGAACAAAATATTGCTGTTATGTTGGCATTTCTGCCAGTGCCTGAAAAAACAGATGTGTCATCTGAGCAGGCCTGATTGTTGTATAAGCATGCAGTACATTCTGACAAACTTTGCTTCCTTCTGAATGAAAGAATTCAGCTGTGTCCCTGCCACAAAACCACCAAATTTCTAAAACATCAGCAGTTTTTGAAATTTTGGAAGGTTAACATTAGCTGAAAATGCAATCTAAGTGTTTTCATAAGGTGATCTTAAGTATATGCCTTTGCATTATAAATCCTTATCATTTCTCTGACAGAACTGTAGGCCAGTATTCATTAGGATAAGCCTGTCTTTCCAGTATAGTTAATTTGATGGGACATTCAACTAAGGAAAGAACAATATTCTTTTTTTCCAGGTCAGGATTGCTTTGGGCACAACTGCAGAGAATTTATAAATGGTGATGACAGTGAGTCCTTCAGCAGCAAAGAAGGATGGGGTGGCAGATCTCCTGCTGGTGTCCTGCCCTGCCTGACTGCGATAGCTATACCTCACAGCAGCCCTTTCCCTGCACATCTTCCCCAACCCAGAGCTTCCCATCTGTTCCTACAGCAGAGGTGCTCTGTCTTCATTGCCAGAAAACACTCCAGAAGCTTCGGGGTTTGTTCTGCTGTTAGTGCCCTGCAGGGGCACGGTGGGATCTGGGGATCAGTGCTATGGCAATTTCACTGCCTCCACCCATAAACCCCCCATGGCATCTAAATGTGTTGTACTGTACATAGCAGAGAGTAAAACCTATTGCAAATTCATTGTGCTAGGCTTGACCGACTGTGGATTTAAAATATGAGCAGATGGAGAAAACCTCCGTATTTACTTCTAATTACTTCTCACGTTGTTAAAATCCTCCATTGAAAGATAAATTAGAAGAGATGGTGACAAACAGGAGATTTTAGATTTAGAGCCTCCCCAGTCACCATGGCTGTATGAGCCGGTTTCCTATCTACCTCAGCATTTATGCATTATCACCTCCTGAGGTAGCTGGCTGCTCCCTGACCCCACAGCTTAGAAATTGTCATAATAAGGAGACACACACCTGTAAAGTGTTGCCTGCACTGGGCAGTGTGCTACCCTGTTGTACTAGGATTTCTCACTGGCTCTGTGTGCTCTACTTCATTTGACAGCACTCTGTCTCAAGAGTTTCTTCAGAATGAAAGAGGCCAAAAAATAGCATGAGAGAGTTGTTGCATACTCAAGATGCCTCAAAAAAGGAAGTTCATGCCCTTTCTTCTGGAATTTCCATTTGGCATTGCTTCTTGACTAGATGAAGTCCCAAGTAAGCCACTTGGACAAAGTCAACAGCAGTTCAGCATTTTCTCCCATCTTGTCAAAATACCTTTCTATTTCATCTGCTGTCAGGTGCAGAGTTTACATAACCTGCAGTAGCTCTGAACTTCTTGGAGGTGATACAAGGGCTAAGTCTGACACCATAAACTGAGTGAAGCTTTTCAAGAGCCTCCCTATGTCAATTCTACCCTGGTGGAATGAAACCAGATCTGAGCAGTCTGGTAGGATTCCAGTACTTCACAAAGCATGAGAAGGTGGTGATGAGCCCCTGTTGTAGCAGTATCAATACACCATTGAAGTCGCAATTAATATTGAGAACTGCTGAATGTGGAGATCCAAGTCTCTCCCAACCCAACCACCTCTGAGATGTGTAATGCAGAGGAGTCTCAAACCTGTCAGCTGTTGATAGTTAGTGCCCATAGCTTGGTCTTCATACTCATCCACCAGGCTTCATACTCATCCAACCCAGCCTTGGCTATTCAAAACAGTCCGGCCTAAGAGAGCCTCTTCTCCTGTGTGATAGTTGTACATATGGTGAGCTGATGTGCCTTTTGCTTTTCCAGATCCAGACCTATTTCCAGGCTCTGCATAAGGGTGGATTTATCAAGACTACACTGATGCTACAATACATGGCAGGACTCATTTCCAGACCACCAGGTACCTCTGACATGGCACCTGCTGAAGGCTTAAGCCCAGACCAAGAAACTTTCAGCCTATCACTCAGCCAGAACTCGGGACTCAGGGCACCTGTCTCTTTTGGAAGGCACAGCCAGCTGATAACACAGGAGGCAATTTAATAACAATATTCCTCACTTCTACTCAACTCCTCAGGGGTTCAACAATAGCTATGGAAGATATTAATTTTTCTTAGAATTAATCCAGCTGTGAGCTGGGTTAACTGACCCAGAGGCTTCTGGTCACCACCAGGTGCTTTCAAAGTACGTAAACAGCAATGTGCCTCTGCTTTTTTAAAATCTGGTTTGCATTAATGAGGAAGAGGAAAGGAGGGAATCATTTGACCAGTGTTGGATTTGTGTGATAAAAATTATTGATAAAAAATTTTGTTTGTGCATCCCCCTATCCAGAAAACTGGTCCTTAAGACCCATGTCTTCTCAGTAGTTTGGGTTTTGTTTTGTTTTGTTTTGTTTGTTTGTTTGTCTGTCTGTTTTAACCCTAGAAAAATGCGAGATGCAAGGTTTGAATCTTTGCTAATGGAACACCTCCTTATGGTCAATGCAGAAGTGCTGGTAGTGGTTTAAACTCATGTTCAGATACCTACTGCTTCTTCTCCTGCCCTTTAGCTGGTTGTTTTACCTTAGCATGACCACTGATCCCATTTTTTCTCATGGCCGGTTTTGCCTACCTTACTGAGATCAAGTCTCAGGCAACACTTTCCTACCTGGGTTTTGTACTACAAAGGACACGCATGGGTTGACATGGGAAGGTATGCTGCAGTCCCTGCTTGCACAAGAAATAAAGTTCCCCATGAGTGCAACAGGAGTGAGCCATCAGTCCCCGGGATTAGAACTTGTTACAGCTTTTTGTAAAACTGTGAAAGGACCCCAGCCTTGCAGATAGCCAAGGCATTATTGCAATACATAATACTGCAGCAGGACATCAGTTTCTGATTAAGTGACACACAGCCCAAAATATGTAAGGGCTGGTAGCAGTATCAGTCATTACATGGTGAAGAGTACCCCTCCAAGAGCTGGTGCTAAGCAGCTCAACCTGTCTTGGGATGTATCTTTCAAGACGCTCCTCCCTTGCCTTCCAGCCAGGGGAGGGGGAAGGCCTGTGCTAATTACAGGAGTTACACTTAGCGTTAGGAGTAATGGAATTTTCTTTGCATTAGGCTGCCCTTCATCCAGTACTTAAAACCTCCTCACTCTGGATTACAAGATGACCTGAGAAACCTGTACCAGTACTATATGTTCTTAAATAGCAAATATCGTCCATGTGGAGATAGCAATGCCCTTGTCTTACTAAGATCATCAATGAAAATGCTGTCCTATTATCCTGCTTTGGAAGAAGCTTTTTCTCATTCTCCACTCATTAACTGCTGTCAATATATCCAGTGTAAACGCCTTGTGGCTTAACACAGCTATTTTAATATTGATTCAACAAATGTCAGCTGGGACTGGATCTCTATCTAATTCATCTATTTGCCTGTCTTACCCATCTGTCTATAAATCTAGTTTGCCACACATACATTTCATTCCAACAGGGTCTTAATACATGCTATGGGAACAGCCTTTGCTGATTCAAGCAGAGAATAGCGCTTGTGTTTTCAAACGGGGTTGCAGCTAACAGGGCAAATTGTAGACAACAATAAAAGATCACAGATGAACCAATACCAAAACACAAGAAAAATTAAAGAACACTGTTCATAAATATCGACAGAAATGTGGCTGTGCATCATTCTAGGTTTGCCTGGTAAAATAACCTCGCATGTATTTCCTTCCAAATTCTTGCAGTTTTTATTACGTTATGAAGGTAGTGACAACAATAAAAAATGAGAATAGGTCATACAGTGACATGTTCCACATTAGATTTCTCCATTATTTTTTGCTTAATAGCCCATTACACAGACTAAAAATCAAATTTTCAAAGCCATAGATTTAGTTAGCAAATCACTATAGGTTCAAAAGGCAGATATAGAATAAATTCCTTACAGCATTCTTGAAATATTATGCCAAAAGATTTTAATTTAAAAAATTTTATCAGGAGCTGGCCAGAAAATATTTGAAAGAGTTAATAAACCAAATTATAACATTAACCTATTTAATATTAACTTTCATATAAGAGTAAAACTATTTTAAAAGATGAGAATGTTATATATTCCTCCTTCCTGAAATTAAAATTATTTGGTTATTATTGAAACATCAAAATAAAAAAGAACACATAAAATCAGTTCTGCAATAAACAGTGTCAGCTCAGATACATTCCTTTTATTGCACATAAAGCTGTCATAGTTTAACCCCAAAATCTACCATGCATCTTTGCACATACAGCATCTCCAGCATTTGTAGACAGAAAAAGGAGCAAAATGTGCCTGTTAGTCTACAGGCTTTAATTAGCTCAGATGAACAGTACATCCAGAGGATCATTTTAAACACCCAGGAACAGTAGGTTTTTGAAAGAAGCAAACCGAGGATGACATTTGGATGAAGTCTGATGAGAACTCCCTGGGAGCCGAATAGACTCAAGAATGTTCATATAGCTTGTTCTGCTTCCTGCAGTTCTCACATTCATGCTGATACTAATTAATTCCCCTTGGTAGTCAAAAGGCAAATGAGAAAAGACACTGAGGTATGCTTTACATACTACACATTTCGGAAGGTGTTCTTTAAAAGTACCTTAAAAATTAAGCATTACTGAATCCAGAATGGCCCTTGAGTGCACAGCACAGAGCAGAGGCCATGCCAGTTGCAGAGGTGGGCTTGGATGCCAGTGGACAGCAGTCACGACAGTCGAGGCCTCACTGAAGGGGCTGGGTCAGCTGGCCGTGGTAAGCCCCCGTGGCTGGCTGCTGGGATAACCGGATAGCCAGCTTAGAGCTCGTTCCCGTGCGCCTGCCAGCAAACTCGAATGCATCAGCTGCGCAAGGTGGTCATCTCTGCGTCCATGCCCTGCCTTCCACGGACTGCGTGGGGGTGAGCGCTGAGGGGAGGCTCTGGAGCAGATCCCACACGCTTGCATCCACCTTCACTGTAAACCAAAGCAGCCCTTCTCCATCTGCGTTACTATGCACTGTCCTCTTTTGTAACAGTCCTTATGCTCAGCCAAAATGGCAGCAGCCACAAGAGAGAGAAAAGGGAAGGAAGGTGCTGAAGAGTAGTCACCCTCCCTGCTGTTCCTGGACTGAGTAACTAATATTCTCTTTATTTTCTATCACACTGCCTGTTAGCAGCACAGATGGTAAAAAATACCCCTGAACGCGAAGGAGTGCAAAATAAAGATATAACCATGTGGAACCTAGACAGGCTGACTGTGTGAGGTAAGCAAACAGAGTACACTTGAATACAGCTAAATGGCAAATCATCCATTGAAGACGGCAAAGCATCATGAATGTTTGCAGAATAGGGGAACTCATCCCAGCAGTCTGAAGGAGAACGAGGGTTCATGGCAGATAGTTAGCTATTTGTGAGCTCCCCACGGGACAAGGGGCCACAGCAGCTAAAGGATGTCGTGAAAATGGGCCTGTGTCCAGTTGCAAAGAAGTTGCCATATGTCTGTCTTTGACATCAGTGCAAATTCCAAAATGCTCAGACAGCTCCTGATGCCCACAGTTCAAAAGGGTGCTGGTGAATTAGAGGCAGAGCAGAACTAGGAATGATTAACAGATCAGAAAATGCCTTCTAGTAAAGAACTGCAGGAGTTCCACCTTCATGGATACTTTAAAATGGAGAGGGCTACTTTTCCAGCTGGTCTGCACCAATGTAAGCTGAAATGAATTCAGGATGCATCACTGGCCTAAGTTTTAGAAAAGCTCAGACTGGATGGTCACAGCATCTCTTCTGGATTTTGAGCCCTGAAACATTTGCTTCCTTCCTGGCCCAGCTGTCATGGAACTACACTTCATCTGCATGCTCCAGGCCTACCTTTCAGCCATACAATAGAGGCTTGGTCCTGGAAGTAGATAGCTCAAGGGATCTGGACTGCAAATATGGGAAGAATCAAAAGGTTTTAGTGCCAGAAATCAGATATGGCTATTATCTGTAGAAGCATGGAACTTGTTTGCTAATAAGCTCATTAATCCATCTCTCTCTGAAGATCTTGCCTTTGAAGTTAGATAAAAGCTTTTCTCTGAGGAGCCTTTTTCTTCACTTACTTGGCTGCTTTTCTTCCCCAGGAGCAAAGAAGCCTGTGCAGGAGTTTGGCGTTTGTTGAATAGGGCAATCAGGGCATTCCCTTGATATCCAGTGGTGGTAATTTCTGTGATAATTTCTGAATTTAGTCTCTGAAAGATTTACTTTGCTTAGAGGCTTTGGCTGCTGAACTTGTACTGTGTCTGGAGGGGAGCTGAATCGCCTCTGTAAGATGGCACTCATGCCTTTGATCCTAACCCTGATGCTTGGGGGGGTTACAGGGTTTTGTCATGGGGCCCCAGGAGCAGGTGACACAAGAATAAAGGCATGTGCATTACGGGCACTACCATTCATCTCTTCTACATCTAGCATTTAAGAGGAATCCAAACGAGTGTTTCCACATCTCTCATCAGGATTCATTTTCACATGTCACCGGTTCATGCTGCTGCCTTTTCATTGTGTGTTTTTTGAGGATTTCTGGAGGCCAAAGTAAAGCATATTAGTTGGGGCTCACTAATGGGAGTGAGACCACAGTCTGTACAGGCCCAGGGATCCCAGAGGGACAGGGCAGAGCTGCCAAAAATCTGTACACTGAGAGACAAAGCCCCAACCCATGGTTCTTCGGGCAATCCTGGAGTGATGGCTTCACTACTCCCCAACAACAAACTCAGGTTTCCCTGAAGAGCAGGTTTCTGGCTCTGGATTTGAGGTGTGGGAAGGAAAACATTTGCAGTGCTTTGATGGGGAAGAGGTTATCACTGAAGACCTGATCTTTACATTGGGGTAGAGGTGGGACTAGGAGGCAGTGAGGAGAAAGGACTTCAACTATTTTTACGCATTAAAGGTGGCAGGTACTTATTTTCTGTCACTGTTAACGCAACTATCTCACATATGAGATATCTCACACCTTTTTTCCCCAGCTCCTTGACATTTGGGAAAAACATTTGTAGTGGGTTGACCTGAATTGACAGACAACCTGTTAATCCAATTACGTTTCTCTCAAGGTCACATGTTTAAATTGCGTGAAAAGGCAGAACTTGGGGGTTTCTTCCTTTTCAGCTGGGTGTTGGGACGGGACGGAGGGGTCGCCTAAGAGCCCAGCNCTTAAAAAATTAATAAACCCATGTAATGGTCCATGTCTTGCAGTATAGCAATCTGTAAGTTATCATGGAAAAGATGTGTTACACCACAGCAGTTTGTTTTTTTCTTCCTTGTCTGTTGAATAAACCTCTTATATTCTGCAAGTTTAGTGCCTGCTTTGCTTTCTCCTAATTTTTGTCTCACACAAAAGAAATATTAAGTGAAACCGTCTACACTAAATTGGTGTTTCCCCCCGGTTTCTAAATTCAACCCGCTACAACATTATTTCTCCTTTTTTAAAAACAGATGAAGACTGCTGGTCACACAGCCCAGCTGAGAGTCAGTTCACTATTTGGAATATACATGGACTTGGTAAAAGATATTCCTCTTATGAACTGGCTAATCTTTTGAAACTTGAGTTTCCTGAGTTTCCTGTATCATCTTCAAAGAAAAGCAGTTGATACTTTCAGCCCCTGTCTTAACAAACATGCTCTAGAAGTCAAATAACTCAGAAAACAGGAAATTAAATGAATTACTAAAAAATCCTGCAGATGATTCTAAGTTTGCTTTTACAGCTAATAAAGATAATATGTTTTCATACAAAACTACAGAATAACTATATTGCTAGAATTTTTTTTTGCCTGCAATTTGTTTATTTACACTCTACTCACTGTTAGAGCCATTTTCTGTAACCTTTTTTCATAGTGAAAGAAAATGGGTATCTTTCATGTAAGGTCTTTGGAACATATGCCTCACAAGGACTTCATCATGACACTCTCTGGAAGCTCAGCAGCTTATCAATGAGATCCTTTGAGCTCAGTGTTTAAGAAATATGCTTCTTCAGCAGAAACAGGAGTTTTTAAATAAAGACAGGCCCAGTTATGATTCCCAAAAGACAAAGGCAAGAAACCAAAAGGATGGATTTTCTTAAAGAATGAAGAAAGCTCTGCTAACAGACTGAAAATATTACTGCTCCCTGTTCCATGCCAACATTTTTGTTTGCTGAAAATGACCGGCATGCCTCTGCTATGCTGGAGACAGCAGATGGCACAGCGTGCCTTCCCTCAAGGGGGCTGGGCCATGTATGCAGAGTGTGTTTTGATGCTCTCATCCCAGGCAGGTCTCACTTCAGAGGCAATCAAAGGCTTCATACTCTGGCTGAAGCCTCAGCAGAGAGGCCAGTTTTGTGTGTACACAGCAAACGAATCGACCTGAAGTGTGGCTTCCTACTAGTACACTCCTCCAAATTAATTTTAGGTTGTTTTTCTTCAAAGAGACTATCCTCCTCCAGGCCTAATACCTCCACGAGTATCAGGAATGCATGGCCATGGCTCCTTAAAGAATATAAAGTGCTACTCAGTATTTTGTGAAAACAAGTAGGGGTGAGAAGCACAGAGTGGGGTTGTATTGGCATTAGTGTGTGACATGGGACTACACTTAGTGAGGAAACCTGCCATATGGTATCCTCTGAAAATCCCCACCCCCAAGCTATCCTAATACCTGCTGGCAGGTGCAAAGATTTGTAACAGAAATATGACAATTCTAACATAAAGAGAAAATATGCATGTGGAAGCAGGGGAAAAAGGAAAAAAAGGGCAAGGGTTAGAAGAATGGCCTGTGCTCACAGGACTTGAGTGTAAGCAATGAAACTGATTGAATATAATGTTTACAAGGAGGTCAGACAGCCTGTGCTCTGATGAAGTCATGCTGTGGCGCAAGGAGGGTGGTAACAGAAGTACAGCCTGGTGCATGTGCTGTGCTTCTTCCAGCTCTCCCAACGGGACAACAGACCACAGCAGCACAAATTCCCAAACTGGAAAAGAAAACAGTCGGGAAACTTGACTATATGTCTTCCTCCTTTGGAATATGTGCTTGTGAGAATGTCAGTGGGTAGAAACAACTTACACAGAGATTTGCAAAATAAAATCACACTCTCCTTTCACAGGGCCTTTTGCTTGGTCTTCCTACACTAATTTCCTACACAGACAGTAAATAACACTTAAATTTACAACTGGGAACTTCACCTAAAGGAGCCCACTCATGAAGCTTTATTGAGAGGTACTTGCCTTTGTCAACATTAGATCTCAAAAAGAAATAATTGACACCCAATAATACCCAGAGGCCATGGGAGCTAGCTTCACCTGCAAGACATTTTGATTGTCTATTTCTGGAGAAGGATGACGGAAGATGGGTTTAAAAAAAAGCATATTTGCACTTTTAAAATGTCATTAGTCAAATGGCTGTCTAGACCTGTAACTCCAAACATGTAAATCAATGCCCATTTGGGAGCTCAGAGCACACACTCCTTCTTTTTTCACCTTGTAGGAAATTATCAGAAGCAGTCAGAAGGAAAACTCCCTGCTGTTCCTGACCTGGAAAGAATGCTGGGGCTGAAATGCTATTGCCAAAGGTGCCAACACAAATAGCCAGGGGGAAAAGTCAACACCCCAGCATGGAGGGGTGGGAGAGAGAACAGGATGGGATGGGTTACTGCAATAGCAAAGAAAAGATTCAACACCACAGAGCTCTGTTCCAGTGGTTAATAGAAATGGCTTCTGAATGAAGTGAGAATAAATAAAATGCCAGAAATCAAGATTCCTGCTTTATATGCCTTATTATGAGCTGGAAGGTACAAAAACACGAAGGAAACACTTATAAAGAAATGGGAACAGTGCCCATACCTCAGAAAAATAAACAGAAATGTCTTTACTTATATGAGGCAGGTAGTCTGAAGTAAGCAAATAGCAGTAAGGGTGGTGGGGAGCTCCCCCTGGGATCTGACTCTCCCAGCCCTGAAATAAATGCAGAGAAAGTACTCTGAATGTGGGAGCAGAGAAGATGTGGCATTTAAGTAAAACCTTATAAAATGAAGGCCTTGTTGCCTTTGTAAAATTATGGCTCAGGCCTGTTACTTCGGCTAGAGGAGGACTGTGAGAAAAGTCCGTGAGAAGAAAAACAATTAGTTTTTGCCCATGAGAACGTAGTATCCACAGAAACAAGAAAGTTAAGCAATAGAAGGAGGAAAACAGCAACCTGTTATTTTTCTGAATGCTTGAATGCTTATGCTATAGGTAGCCAATGGTAGTATATTGAAGTTAATATTAGCTGAGGAGTCTATTGTAGTAGTTTAGCAGCCAGTGAATGTGTAACACAAAGGATAACATACAAAAGATGTATAAAAGAGGCTGATTTGTTTAATAAACGGCTTTTTGGCCCTTTAAAGAGGCATTGTCTGTGTGTTTCATGACCGCCCCAACAGCAACAAAGAGACACAGCTGTGATGAAGAGCCCACAAAAGATAAGGTCTGTCAGATCATCAGAAAAACAGGAGTAACCTCCTCTAACTGCTGGAAGACAGACTAGGTCAAAGCAGAGGAAATAGGTCCCAAGCAAAGGTGATCGGTGTGTTATTTCTGAGATCATTACTGAATTGCAGAACTCCTCAGGAGAGGTGGTGTCTATAGCTTGGTATCTGCAAGACCTTTTCATGTAACAAGCAAAACTTCTGTCCACTGGATTGTAACGGAAACTTTCCCAAAGATGAGTATCAGCCCATGACTGGAATGGCTCAAAGTCACTTTCCTCAGTATCTGGAGGGGCACGTATTTCACCTAAGATGATTCAAAACCATTGACAAGCTGCAAAGCCAAGACACGTGCTATGTCTGTATGAAGTCTGCACAAATTTAACGAGGACCACTGAAACAGAACAAGGGTATTGTATCGCCCCTTTGGCATGAATCTTGCTTGTGTACGATATCAAAGTGTCACAGGGGCTTCAGAAACTCTGCAAAGGAGTGTGATTCTCTAACACCAAGAAGGGACTGGACTGCTGTACATATGACGTTTAGGTAAGGGAAACAATCACATCCATGATAATTCTAGTACAGCTTAACACGCAAGCTGTACTAGAATTATGTGAAAGAATGCACGTCACCCAGAAAAGTCAGCTACTATTCTTAGCACCTGTGACTGTTCCATGAAGGAAAGGGCACGTCCAGAATGGATCAAACCTGAAATACCGTAGCTGAAAGTGTATAAGGACAGGTGCATTCTCCCATGCAATACACTTACAGAGGAATAACATGTCTAACTTGATCTCAGACAGCTCCTTGAAGGAAGACCAAGAAACACCTGATCATGTACTGCAAGCTGTACTTGATACAATTTCCAAGCCCACTGACACTGCTGCAGACATTGGCAGTTTTGGTGTTGGTGGGTGCAATACAAGTTATGCAGACATGAGTGGAAACCTGCAGTGGATTGCTCAGCTGGTTATCAGACACCGAAGCTTAGGCAAATAATACTAATAAACAGTCAACATCTTAATTGTCTCAACAGGTCACAAGCACTTTGCAGCCTAAACAGACAGGAGCTATGCCTCTCTCATAGTGTTTTCTTTTAATCTACAAGCAAATGAGCTGTCAGAGAGAGCAATGCATGCCAATATTTAAAGAAAAAAAACAACAATTCAGAAACCCTACCTTGTTTACCAGAACAATTCCTCTATATCAGACAGCATTACAAGGCCAGCTCAGTATCTACATGTTGAAAGTATCAGGCTGGTGCACTACACAGTCTTAGGGGTAAGTCACATCCTGCCATTGGTATATCTCTTTAAAGCATGCGGGGCAGAAAGACACCAAATCTACAAAGTTTTAGCCAAGGTAATTTTTAACTATCAGACAGCAGAGTATGATCTACCCAGACTTAAACAAATTCTTATGAAAAACTGGATCATCAAAAGTACAGGCAGCACTGGTTAAGAGCAGCCTCTAGGGAACATGCCTAGATGAAGCACTGAGAATGCAACGTGAGAGATGAAGAGGACTTTTCTAAAGAAATACATGCTCTAAAACCTGCCCGCTTCAATTATCATCTTGAAATTCCTTTGTAAAAACTCAGAGTAGCCAAGAGCTTGATGGTCTGAGTTTTTACACTGGAATTTCAAGATGATAATTCAGCTTCCTGTTCTTAGCAACAGCAGCATCATTGAATAGTAAGTACGAACAGAAAGGAAGCTCTGCAGTTCACCTTGCCCTGCTGAGAGCTCTGAGAACACTAACAGTCCTCTTCTTGGAACCTACCAATTATCTTTCCTTAATGGTGTTTGAATTTCTTTCAATAATCAAGTATCAGAGTCCCAGGGACTAGAATTTTAGAGATATGGCTGGACTCACTAATTTGTGGGTGGATAAGACAATCACTTTTTCATGCTGGAAGGTCTTAGTCTCACCCCTGTTTGAAAGAGCACTGTCACTGAAATACGTAGAAAATTCTGTAGGATTAAAATCCCTGGTGTCTTTCAAGAAGTACAGGTTCTAATAGGAATGGAGTGAACCTTCACCTGGTTCTAAACACAACTGAACATAACTCATCAACAGCGTTATGACCTTAATGCAGGGAAGACTCTGAGAAGCCTTCAGAGACTATAATGAGACACCTTCAGAATTTCACAGATAAAAGAAAAAAAAGTGCTGAAAATCCTCCCGTGTGTGCCACATAATTAAATCTCTGTGGGTGAAGCTGGTCACTCATGGGCACCATAAGAGTATTTAAAATTAGCAGATCCTATTAAAGACTGCACACTGTCTTCACAAGCCTCAGCAAGTGACCAGGTGAAGAAAGTGGCTTTGCTGCTCTGGCAGAGGGCACTCCCTAGCCTTGTTTGGCTCTGTTTGGGGCAGATGCTGTACAAGGGGACACAGACGCCAGTGTCTAGTCTCTGTGCCCTCACCCGTGCAACAGTGTTCTGCAACCCACAGATACCAATACCTCATCTGACCAAGACCCTTTCTCTGCACCAGAACTCTTAGGGTTTTTCCTGTCTTGGCTACAAGGTCACAGGCTGTGCACATTTCTACAGCCTCTATCTAGGTTCAGGTTCTGCTGAATGAGATGTCTGTTGAGAGGTGAAAGCTGACTCAAGGGAACTTGCAGAATGGTGTTCAGGCAACCTTTCCAGGAACTATCTTGCTCAAGACATAGGGAACCAATACCACATATACAAAATCATCATTATCTTTGCGTTGTTATGAGTCAGTTCTCATCTTTGTGACATAGCATTTGGGTTAAAATTGTTTAAAGCCAAAAATATTTATGTGCTACGACAGGAACTGGATCTCTAGTGGTGGTTTTTAAAAATAACAGATATTCTAACATCCCCAAAGTGAAGACTCATGACAACTGGAAAAAATCAAAGCAGAATTAACTGCACCCACAGTTTGCAATGAAGTCCCATTGTGGATATCAGACATCTGCAATCATTGTCAAGAAATAGGATGTACTATGGCTAAACTCCTCAGGAAATTCCAAACCACAGTCTTGGTAACCACCCAGTTGTTTCACTAGTTGCCAATCAAAAAAGCCTAGGGATCTGAGGGGATATACAGATATGAAATTGCAATTTCTATTGCTTTAAGCCTGAAAGGTGATACATGTTTTTCTAGCATCTTGTAGTATCTGGAATTCTCACTGGTGATCTTTCTGGCCAAGCTTTTTGTGGGACATGCTTTATTTGCTGCAATATTGCCAAAGTGAATTTTCAGCTATATAAATGTGATGATGGCAAAACCTGATCTCCTGATGAATTCCTGCATCTTTCTTATTACAGAATCTCTTGACCATTCTGATTCTTTTTCATGCCTAGTACAAAAGCTGTTTATAGAATGCAATAAATGCAAAAAAGTTCCTTCTCCCTTATTTTTCTGATCATATCACAGAATGGGTAATGTTGGAAGGGATCACAGTGGGTTATGTGGTCCAACCTCCCTGCTCCAGCAGGGTCATCCCAGAGCACATTGCACAGGATTGTGTCCAGGCAGTTGTCTCTGCCAGTGAGGAAGACTCCACAACCTCTCTGGTCAGTCTGTTCCAGTGCATGGTCACCTGCACAGTAAAGTTCTTCCTCATGTTCAAGTGGAACTTCCTGTGCATCAGTTTCTGCCCATTGCCTCTTGTCCTGTTGCTCAGCACCACCAAGAAGAGCCTGGATCCATTCTCTTGGTATTTTCCCTTCAGGTACTGATAGACATTGATGAGGTCCCCTCTCAGTTGTCTCTTCTCAGGGTTGAACAGGCCCAGCTCCCTCAGTCTTTCGTAATAAGAGAGATGCTCCAGACCCCTCACCATCTTTATAACCTCCGTTGGACCTGCTTCAGGAGCTCCACATCTCTCTTGTCCTGAGGAGCCCAGAACTGGACACAGCACTCCAGGTGAGGCCTCACCAGGGCTGAGTACAGGGGCAGGATCACCTTCCATGACCTGCTGGCAATGCTCTTCCTAATGCCCCCCAGGATACCATTGGCCTCCTTGGCCACCAGGGCACTCTGCAGGCTCATGGACAGCTTGTTGTCCACCAGGGCCCCCAGGTCCTTCTCTGCAGAGCTGCTGCCCAGCAGGTCAGCCCCAGCCTGTGCTGGTGCCTGGGCTTGTTCCTCCCCAGGTGCAGGACCTGGCATTTGCCTTTGCTGAATTTCAGATGGTTCCTTTCTGCCCATCTCTCCATCCTGTCAAGGTCCTTCTGAAGGGCTGCAGAGTACTCTGGGGTGTTGGCCATGCCTCCCAGCTTTGTGTTCTCAGTGAATTTGCTGAGGAGGCATCTGCCCCTTCATCCAAGTCATGGATGAAGAAGTTACAGTACAGCATTGAACCTTGGGGGACACCACAACTGACAGGCTCCATATAGACACGGTGCCACTATTTCTGACCCTCTGGGATCTGCCATTCAGCCACTTCTCAATCCACCTCATTTTCTACTCATTCTGTCCACACTTCCTGAGTTTGCCTATGAGGATGTTGTGAGACACAGTATAAAAAGCCTTGCTGAAGTTGAGGTGGATACTATCCACTGTTTTCCCCTCATCCATCCAGGAAGAGCCTCTGTCTAACAAATATCAGTCGTCAGAAGTCTCCTGTTTCTCTGACCTTACATTTCTCCTTAACAATAAGTTCAAACTATCTCAAAGAAAAATTTGCTATTGAAGACAAAATCCATTTATCTTTTAGGCCTAAAGTAACTCCATCCTATACTATTTGCTCCAACATACATTTTTCCAATACTTTCTCACCTTCTCTTTCTGATTCATTAGAGGTCATTGGTTTCTGTCATGTTTACACCTCCTGTGTGGTATAAAGACAGCTAGCACACCAGCACATTACATTTTTAAGGTGTATGACTAGATGGAATCCAATATATAAGATGCAAGGGGCAAAGGCAGGAAATCCAATCAGCAACTGTTTGGTGGTTCAGGGAAGGGAATATTCCCACAAGGAGCATGGCACAGAGCTTGAGTCTGTTGCAGCATTCCTAAAGAGAAAGGCTTGGTCAAAATGCTCAAAAAGTGGAATAAAAAAGGTTGAAATCTAGGCACCAAATATATCTGTGTCTGTCCTAAATGCAAAGCAAATACAGAATTCTAGAATACTACTACTAGAATATGCTCAACTCTAATACAAATTTGTAGTACTCACAACTAGATAATGTTAGTCTTGCCTGGTGCCCTTTCTTTGGTACAGAGGTTTGGAGGAACTTCTGGTTTTTAGGTTCAACTTTTCCCTCACCGTGCTCAGGAAACAGCATTCCAGAGGATACAGAGACATAGGAGGAGATCAGGTGAGGAGGTGGTTGCAATTTTAGGTATTTTGTCTCCAGTAGTCTGGTGTCAGTAGCAAAGGTCATGCTAGATTGAGGCTTATTTCTGGTTTTGGAAAGAGAAAAATTCTCCTTCCCTATTCTTTTCAAATTATGGCCAGAGTATTTTCTTATCATGGATTGTGAAACAGAGTTTAAAACTGCAAAATAAATGGATAATAGCTAGAAACTGATGCAGCAGAGAAAGTCTGCATGATCCCATTTTTCTCTTCCTGCTTTTTTCCTGGTTTAGATGGATGTGACAGAATAAGGGCATACAACAGCCAAATCCAAGGTAGAAAGGAGTTTGCAGCAGGAGATCATCTGTCTTGGCCAAGAAGGAAAGAAAAGATCACAAATAGGATGTGTTTCTGCATAAGTAGGAAAAAACAAGTGAGGAAGCACCCTCCACTTCCTAAGTGCAAGGAGAGGCTCATAGTCATAGGAGGCCTGTGGCTCATGCTTTGTCAGATGACAGGGGCAAAAAGATGAGCAGTTACAGGTTTTTAGCAGGGATTGTGGGACAGTATAACCCAATATAACAGCAATATGAGGAGTTAGATAAAGCGCAGTCCTCACAGGCCGATCAGACTAACCATTTTGGGCTAAGGATGTTTTCTGTGACACTCCCACTTCCTCACTGACCCTTCATCGGGCAGTTTCTCCTTGTTTGTTCCCTGCAGGTCCTTCTCTGATGACCACACTGAGAGGAACCTTTGTTCCTCCATCCTTGGTCAGCTATTCAGTGCTTGGTAGGTGATACAGAAACATTGATACATGCACACTGGTTTCCAAAAGCAAGAGCTAGCCACACACTGTGCTGCCATGTGCATGCAGATAATTATCCAATCATGTAGTTTAGTTAGATGACCCAGTATAGTTTAACCATCTTCTTTAGATTTCAAAGACTGCTCTACTGGGAAGGGGATATTCCATAGTCACCCAAACTAGTTATTCAAACGTTTTCATATGGGTGCTTTTCATAAGAATGCTACAAACCCAGCAACTATAATGAGGCAGATGTTTGAGGCTGATGCATCCCCATGCTGCTACAAAGGATCCACCTTCACTTCCCAGCATGAATTCCTAGCTCAAAGTGACCTGTACTATATATTATGAAGGTCCTTTAGCAATATGTAGGAAGAAAAAACACTTTGTAGTTTTCTGCAAGCCCTGGATTATGATCAGACTATGAACATCAGATTTCTCCACTAATATGCGGACCTCTAGACTGATGGGTCATAGGAGCCTCAGCTGTTCATGTGGCAATTACTGGCTTCCAAGAAAAAAATTAAGAGTTCTTTCCTGCAATGTCTCAGTAATGAAGAGCACAAGAAAATACACGGTAAACACATTATTCATGTGGAGAACCAGCTCTTTTGCAGTTCTGGGAAAAGAAATTCTTCTAATTTTGATGTTGGAGTCTGCAGACAATCACTCCAACATAGTTCCTTTTATCATCATAATAATATGTTTTTCTTTCCTAGTGCTTATTTTCCTCCCTGGTAGATATGACGCATTATACTCTTGGGTTTCTTTAAGAGCTCTTTTTTCTCTCTCTCAGTGGTGGTTTCTAAAACCATTTTTATCTAGTCCTCACTTCACTGCTTAAGCATTTGTAATGTTCTAGCATTCCAATTATTTTAATTGAAAGCTTAGCCAATTCAATAAAGTCTGTTTGTTCCCTGTTTAAACTGATGATGTGGCAGGATTAGACTCTGATCCAGGCTGCTGTGGGGTAGCTGGCTTATCTTGGTAGGAGAGCTGGAACTCAGTGTTAAATCTCTGCAAGAAGAAACTGTTTTAAACCCATGCAGATTCCACTTTCTGCTCCAAATATCCTCCTTCCCACTGGAAAGGAAAACAGCACAGAAAGATGGTGGTGCTCATAAACTGTGTGACTAGAGTAGGATCTTCTCAGAGGAGCAGCTCCTGGCTCCACTGATTGGCATAAGGATGAAACTGTGAGTGTGCCCTGGCTGATACAGGATGAGGACTTTCCCACTTGATCATATGTAACAGGCATAAAATATTCAGTTTTTAGTGCCTCTGCACTCATAGTTGGTGCTCAATGAGCAAGAGAGGAGCTTTTCTGCCTGTCTCAGGCTAGAGGAAAGCTGGGGAGCTGGCATCTAAGGGAACAGTCTCCAGGAATCTGCAGCACAGTCTCCAGGAATCTGCAGCACCGTCAGGAATGTGAGGTAAACCAATGCCATAAGTTGCTGGTGTTCCCATTAAGCACTGTCCCGTTAAGCAATAGCCTTTGCTAGAAATAGCACCAATTTCAAGCATCTGCCTTTGGGAAGTATCTCAGTTAGAAATTTCAGTTTTTCCAATTTAGTGAGGAAAACAGGCTGTAAAAAAGTGCCCAGTCTGTGCAACACTGAAGTGAAAAACAAAGTGATGTTGCTGTGATCTAATATGGAGAAAAACAAGTAAAGAAATAGTACATCAGAGAGTTAACTATTTTTTTTCAAGAAACAAAACAGCTTACTCCCCCAAAAAATAACCAAAATCCACAAACAACTCCAAACAAAAACCCAACCAACCCACAAAAGAAGCCCACAAACTATTCCCCCCTCCCAGGAATGTTGTGAAAGAGACTTTTTAGTAAAGGGTCTGCTGTATATTGCACTAGTTCAAAGGGAGGAGCAGTTTTCTCCTTCACTGTGCTACCATTTCAGTCAGTGTCCTGCTAGAATTGTCAGTAGTTGGTACAATGTGATTCATTAAGTATAACAGTTTGGAGAAAACTTAGCATTTGGAAAAGTAAGGTTATTCAAAAGATAATGCACTCCAGCTCCAGATGCAATCCTTGTCTGAGGTTGTTGTCAGAACATATCCAGAAGGTTCCTAGCCTGCCTCTGATCCCCAGAGCACCCACTGTTATCACTTGAAGACTCAGCTCAGTTCTCCGTTCTTGTTTATTCTGCTCTTCTCAATTGTCTGATATCCTAAGACTTGAGCTGAGTGAATAAAGTGAAGGAAAATATTTTTCCTTCAAGTATTCTCATGAAACCCTAGCTGACTTCTTAACTCCAGTGTGATATTGGGTAGCCAAAGTACCTAGTACCCAGCCTAACCTATCCAGCATACTGATGTAGTCTGTAGTAGGAGTATCTGAGATCGAGCAGTGTTTGACAACATTCTCAGGCACCGGGTGTGATTCTTGGAGTGTCCTGCATGGGGCCAGAGGTAGGACTTGATGATCCTGATGGGTCCTTTCCAACTCAGCATATGCTATCATTCTATGATCTCTCTTTTCTCCAGCTGAGTTTCCAGATGACCAAACATCCTGCACATAGTGGATTCAAATTCCTAGAAGCCAATCCTCTGTTTTCCAGAGGATATGAAACATTACCTCAGGTCATAAGAGACACTCCCTGCATAAGGTATTTTATCCCACAGAACAGACTTAAAACATATCCCAAGCCAGATATTTGTGGACGAAAGGTTTGGACTTGGTCTCTTCCAGATGGAGGCTGCTAATAGACAAGAGATTATCTCAATACATTACTTTGTTGACTTGATTGTGCCTTAGTTCACTACGTAATTTTTTACTTTTTTTTTGCCTTGAAGAGTGTTTGTTTCCACTCAGTCTTTTTGAGGTCTCCACTTGCTTTTATGTTGAAGTGCTTCTTACTGTGTTAGCTGTACTGTCCCAGCTCTGGAGATCTTCCATTTTGAATAAAAAATTAATGCTTTCAGCAAACAAAATATTTTTTTTGCTTTCTGGGCAGAATATATTAAAAAAATCTAAATATCATTATTCCAGCTTTTTTTTTTTTTCCCAAAAGAAAACCCCATAAGAGTCCAGCTCCACATCTGCCAAGCATATACACACAGAACCATGCCACTGAACAGTGAGCTGTTGAAAAAACTTGCTATCAAAATTTTCTTTTGATATGTTGAGGTATTAGCTGATATAAAAAGCTTTTCACCTAACCTGGACACAATTGATTACACCATCAGTAAAAACAAACATCATTTTTCCAATCAAACATAATGAATTAAGGCAAATCCATTTGTTTCTGCTTAATAAGGATCCCAAATTGTTTTGCAAGTATACTGTTTTTTTCTTAAATCCTATCAGTGCAAATAAGCAGAAACCAATTAGGAGTTTATTAGTGTGTTAAGGTGTTATTAATTGTTATTATATTCTTATTCTTATATAATGAATCAATGTTTCTGCATTAGCCTTTGGTCACTGATTAAGCAAAACACTTAAATACGGACTTAACTTTAATTATGGGAACAGTCCTCTGAAGTTAGTCATGTGTTCAAGTGTGTAAATTATAAAATGCATGTCATGTTTACAGTGAAACAGCTATAATACCGAAGACTCTCTGAAGCAAGGAACAATTCAAGCTGACATGTACCCTACTGTTGGAGCTTTCAGAAGGTGAAGATACTTCCATTTCTTTTCCTGTCTCCCCACCTGTGTTGTTAGGTAATAGATCAATCCAGAACAATCTTGTGGGAAGAGCAGCAAAGAAAACTGCAGCAGGCCCTAGAGCAGGGTGATAGGAAGCAATGAAAAGTACACCATGCAATGGTGGGAGGGGAGAAGTGCCCAGGACTCACATCGGCTTGGAGCTCCTTGCACCACTGTGTGACTCTGAGCCATCCACGTGTCAAACTGAGCTGAGCAAGGAATGCCTTCAGCCTGTAACATGGTAATGCATGAAGAGGGTATTTGACAGAGAGTTCTGTCTGCATTGGAGATAAGCAGATGTTTTTCACTAAGGCTTCAGGCCTCCAGCCCACATGGCTGAGCAGTGCCTATGGAGTGGTCCTGACTCAGGTCAATGCCAGGCTGAGCCAGGTGCTCTCCAGCTGACCCAGTGGAGCTCACTGCTACTGCTAGCAGGGTCTGTAGCCTGGTTAGTCCTGACACAGGCAGTATGACTGCTCACAGGGTTTCTGTTCTGTCACACTAGCACAGCCTGCTGTAGCTACCATATGGTAATTTTTCCCAGTCAGCAGCCAGAATACTCTCTTTGGAGGCTTATCAGTGTCTCAGAGATACAATAACTACCTCTGTTTCAAAAGATAGGACTTTCTCTGGAGCTGGTCTGAGACTGTGGAAGTTGCTCTTCAGTCATGCCAGGAGCCAGGGAGCATCTCAAAACTCAATGGTATTTGCTCAGTGTGAAGAGTGCTTTCTGGAGTTTTCCTTCTCTGCGTGAATACACAACAAAACTAAAGCAAAGCAGCTTTCTCTAAACAACTGCAAGAGCTTACCAAACCATAAACCACAATCATACGAGTCTCTCTCTTCAGCAGAAGAGTGTGGCATTATGAACAATATACCAGAACTGTTAATTTTATTTTTCATCAGTTCTGGTAAGTGTTTGGGTGTCTGAGCAGTACACAGCAGGCTTAGATGCAATGCTGAGTCTATCTCAGCTCCCTAGAGGAACGAGATGGGACTAACTGTCATGGAAATATTCCCATCACAGTTACTTGGGGCTTGTTTCTGCATATAAATAATCAATATGTTCTTGGAGGAACTTGCACCTCCTCACTTGAGCACCTAATTAGTGTCTGAATTGGGGGTGTAGACTTGGCTTACCCCTTTAATCATCAGTCTGAGTTGATAAGGCTGGCCATACAAGTGCTCTTTGACTCACTAAAGGAACTGCGGGGAACCTAAAAAAGCTGAGTTGGCTGAATCATCTTCTCAGGTGCCACCTCTCTCCACTCACACCTCACTTTTCACTGGGCAAACACACTTCTAACTTAGGCATCTCACTCAAGTGTGCCTTGCATCATCTCTATAGTTCTGTACAGACCAGTGCTGATGTACCCAGGGACATGTCTTTAAGTGTTTGTCCTCAAGCTTTGGGATTAATACTACTAATTTGTGCCTAAATCTTAACCATTACTGTGCTCTGATCTGCCAGATGCAAGGCAATATATTCTCTTACTAACAATCTCCTTCCGTGTTGTTGTTGACAAGCGTTCCCTATGGCCTCCTTAAGCGACCTCAGGTAAAATATATACAAACTATTTTAAAATAAGAAGCTTTAAGAAGAAAGAAATCAGAGCCTATATTACTGTGGCATAGCGTATATTCAGCAGTGCTGAATGCAAGCAGGGAGCTTATTGCTGTGGGAGGCACAGCACCATGGCAGCTGCTTGCCTTTCATGTGAACAAAGCGCAAGGAGAGAAGGCTCCTGCACAAGGCATGACACAAGACACTCTCCAGTGTGCCAAGTCTCTGTCCTGAGCCCTAGTAGGCTGCGGCACTGAACTTTAGATTTAAGAGAACTGCAGTATGAGGACTCAGGAGGCTTAGAGAACTTTTTGAAGTGTTAGAGCAATCAAAGGCTGTGGAAATGTCTCACAGGTTGATTCAGAGCATCCAGGTCAGCTTCACCCTCTTCACTTAATTGACAGCAGACTCCAAGGGAGAAGCCTGACTTTAATCTGGGTGGATGTGCTCCCCAATAGATTCACATATCTCTGAAGTGTCTAATTCTGAATATGAAATCTTATTATTTTTCCATCTCATGATCTTTGATCTATAAAGAATAGAAAGTCCTTGACTGTAGGGCCATTCTTCTTCTATTTCCTCCCCGTGGATGTGTATGGTATGACACTTACAGATGCAAGCTTTTATGTGCATACTTACATGGATGGGAAATCAGTGCCTAGGCTGAGACATACCTGGAAGTGTGTTCCTACTTCAAGTCCATTTTCTGCCTACACCCATCTTCTTTTTTGGCTCTTTCTGATGATTTCATTTCAATAGTATTTTTGGTTTTTAATGACTTTTCACCTCTTCCATCCATTCCTTTCCTTTCACTTATCTGTTTCTTCTCGAAGCTCCTCAAACACCTTCATCTCCCACACAGAGGTGGCAGCATAGGGGTTACTTGTCTTTTTTTTTTTGTCCTCTTTTTTTTTTTGTCCCTGTCTCCACTACATATTTTTCTTCTTTTAGTTACCCCTTCTGAATCACTTTTCTGTTTTGGACTTCGCAGAACCATTATCCTCTGAATTGTCTTTGCTCTTGACTATTCAACACCCTCTGGGCTGACTCAGCCCAGGCTGTGTGGGAATTGATTGGGAATGAATCAGCAGCTCAGCGCTCAGAAGGGAATTAACAATCTATTTACTCTCAGATGATTCCTGTCTCTCCACCTCCATCTCCAATGACCATTTTCCAAATAAAACTATTTATAATCCTCAGATATATGAACAGGCAGAGTTCTAGAGAGGGGCTGTAAAAGTTACATTAAGGCAGTAGGTGGCTGAAACCATTAAAAGTTTCAAGTGGCAATAGCTAAAATTAGTCCAAATGGAGAGAAGATTATTAGCTAGGAGACTTATAGGTCCTACGCAGCAGGTGGTCTGTTTCCAGAAATCAAAATGTTCTAAAACCCAGCAAGTATCTTTCACATTCAAGTGTTATTTTTATTCAACTCCAATTACAAAAATGGTCTCTCCTCATGCAGAAGTACCAGAAAGCAGTAAGAGCAACAAGTACATATACAGGGTAGGAACTTTTATAGCATACTTTTTATGATAGTAAGTGCAGTTTTGAGTACTTCATTTCAAGCACAAAGACCCTTTTCAGACACATACTTGGAGCAGCCACAGGATGGAAACTGCAGAACATGCAGAAGCTGTTCTTCAGCAAAGTCAGTTTTCTCTACATCTGGGGAAAGGCTGTTAGTAGGATGCTACTTAATTTTTTTCCACCAATTAATTTTATTGTATGGCCTGCCGTTCCTACAACATTGGATGCATGAACATGAGGGAATATGCTCTCCACTGTTGACAAGGGGAATAAACCAGAGGTTAGTCTAGTAAAGTCAAAGTCTTACAATGGCATAAAGGTGATACAAGAGCATTGATTTTGCAGAGGAGAAGAAACACTTTCTCAATGTCTGTGCCTGTAACAGCTGCAGTCTGAATTTGCCTGATGCCCCTCTGGTGAGGTCTTACCCTTTTTTGTGATGTGATTGGAATGAACTTGTTCTGTTTTGTTCCCCTTTAAAATTACTGATCGCAGTAATTTTAAAGGAGAACAGAAGCAATTAGAAAAAGCAGAGCCTTGTCATTTCCCTGAGTATTTAGGATTAAAGAACAGGATGTTCATCCTTGAAAAATGCTTCTTGAAAATTCAACAAGACTCTTGTGCTTCACTCACTGTTCATTGCCTCAGATGAACACTTGTCCATGTCTGGCCTATAATTACAGTCCTGCCAAATTAAACAAACTGAAGGAAGGGTACAAAACATTATTAAAAAGCTGGAATAGAAAGCATTTGATTTGAGGAAGTATCCTTTGATTTGCAAGGTGAAGGGTCCAAATGCTTGTTTACCTCAAATCTCCCTTTGGCACCTGGCAAACAGTAAGTTTTTAACTAGTTCAATTTGAAATGGACCTTATATGTCAGTTTTAGAAGCAAACCTCTTTGTAAACACAGCATCACAGGCCTGCCACAGAAGAATGGTGGGAGACCAAGCAAGCATAAATGGCTAATAAGCCAATTGTTTTAAATAAAAATGTACCACAGGAGAACCACTTGCTTGGCTTCCACTTTCGAAATAATTTCCATATGAATAGAAAGCAGATTAAGAGAGCAGTGAATTTAGAAGAAAAAGAAGACAAGATGGTCTAGATCTTTGACAGATTTTGTGGTGGCCACCAAGGCAAGTAATGCACTGACTTCAAGAAAAGTTTAGCTGGTCCTTCAGTTACCAGTTGCTTTCATTAGAAAGAGAAATACTAGGTTTTTTGAAGCAGAAAAATAATTTCTTACAGGCCAAACCTGCTTCAATGGGGTTTCCATTTTGGTGGCAGTGGTTTTATTTAATAACAACTGAGCTTTTCAGAGCAATCTCTGGAGAAGAAAAATTCAGCTTCTTAGACACACACTGACCTACTAAGCAAATGTCTTCAGGGCCAGAAATAGAGTATATTTTAGGATCAAGAAAATAAGAGGTCTTACTATTTGCTTCTTCATCTTCACAACGACAATCCCATTTCAAACGTCATTATAGTGAGATTGTCTAGCTCTTGCACATATAGATTAGTTATGAAAATGCATCCTGAGAAGACCAGATAAGGCTTCCAACTGACAGTGTATTTCAGCATCACATGATTCTGTTGTACACTGAGAAGAAAAAACTATAAGGAGAAACTATGAATTAAAAAACCCCAACAAACAGAGCTGATTTCTCTGCAGACAGGATGGGCATTTCCATTCTACAGAACAATCAATTGCATTAGCCTTTCAGCTGTTCATGGTCCTGGTGCAGTGGGAGACTCAATCTAGGCTCCTTTTTTCTGCCTGAACTGGGTTTTTTTGGTTGGGTTGGTTTTTTTGGTTGTTTTTTTTTTTTTTTTTCTGTAGAGGACCATCTGTTCTTCATATCAAATTCATAAGAGAAAAATGTTTTCCGTTTTAGAATTTTAAATCACTTTATCTCCCTCTTCTGTTTCCTTAGCATTCTTGTTAGTTCTAATTTTAGAGATATATTTGATATTAAGACAAGGAGTATGTTGAAGTAAGGAGTTATGTGGCCACTTAGGGAGACTGGATACACTTAGAGTTTAAGGATACGCCTTTGGACCCGAGTCCTTTGGTGCTCATTTGGCTTTGGTGCTCTCTGCAGCCACAGCAGGGGCAGTGTGATGGGAAGCTTTGCAATATCTCACACGGAGGTCTCCCGAGGCCAACCATCTCACCTGGTGGGAGGCAGGAATGTGTGTGTAGCCATAGAACAAGCCAGATCAGAAGCAACTACTTTGCATAACATTTTACTGGGGCTAAAGTTCCAGACCAGGCTGTACAAATATGAATCAACCAAATATCTCTTCATAAGGGCTCAACTTCTGTCAGCACAGAGCCTGGCCTGGATTTTCTGAAGCATTTAATGAAAACTGACATAAGAGAAAAGCCAAATGGAGAAGTAAATCAGAGCTCCACCAGTGGTGGTTACCATGCCTGGGAAGGAAGAGGGGCAGAAAACAAAAACAGGCTTTGGCTGTGCAGAGGGGAAAGGACATTTAGCACCATGGATGCTAAAATATCTTTTTCTGTACCTGAAGCATTGGGTCATAAAAGAGTTGTCTGTCACACAGCCCATCCCAAGCCTCAGGAAGTTTTGCTGTGCTTCACACCAAGTTCCCCAGTTCCAAGGAATGGCAGAGTAATTGGGAGATCACGCCTCTCTCATGCTATTTTTCAGAAAAGAAGTGAATTTTTTTCCCAAAATGATGATCAAGACTGACTCAGACTGCCTGGCATTTCAATGATATTGGGAAGCTGGCCTCTGTAGAAGCTAAAAACTTTACTCATTAGCAGCATGAAGATATTTTTTGCCACTGTTCCTGGAACGCATTCAGAAACATTACCATACATCAAAATACTTAAATAGTACAATTTACTCGGAATGTCTTTCAGATGACAGCAGCTGGAACCAACCAAAACCTATCAGAGACTCACTTAACAGATGCAATTCCTGGCCCCCAGTTCACAATCACTGTCCTCAGCTCAGTGGATCTCGTTACAGATTTACCCCTCAGCTCTTTCAGTCTATGACTAACAGAAAAGAGGATGAGGTCTCCCCTGCATATTTTTCCTTCTGGAACTATCACACAGTGTTTCTTCCTGCATATCTTATCCTACATGTTTTTCAGGACAGGTAACGATCACTGCTGTCACCTGTCAAAGAATGATGTAAACTGCTTGTGCAAGTGCACATCACTGTGACACACAGAGGACCTCACTGCCACTTTTGCTCCACCAAAAATATTCAGCCATGACCAGCACAGGCAGCCACCGTGGGTGCCACATACAGAAAAGTGCTGTTGGCAGTTCCACTCCAAGACTGTGGCACAGGTAAAGGAAATAGGATGTGTCTGGAACATCATTTCCCGGCTAATCCCAGATGTTGGGCATCAGTGGCTTCTGCCCATAAGGCTTTTTTTATTTTATGTGAAAGATCAGGCTGGTCCAGGAATAGCAAAGTCACACATGAGCTGGAAAATTATCTTTCCTTCTCCCCCTTCTATATGAAGCACTGCTATGAAAGCAAAAAGGTGGATGAACTGCCAGTGAACTGATCTAGACTTCCCCTTCAACACCACTGACAGGATATTCCTCTTGAAATCTCATTCATTTCTGACAAAAATATTTTTCCAAAATCATATAGCTTCAGCCGAACAATGTTTTTGTACTACTATGCTGTTCTTCATACAGCATATCAAAAAGGAAAACAAAAGTTGCCATTTTCTCTTACAAATAACTTTTTCTATCTCTGAAGATAAATACAGCACAACTGTCCCAATTGAAGGCCATACGTGTGTAAAATAAAATTAGCTTCTCAAGAGCTGTGAGACATCAATAACTCCAAAGGTTGAGATCCTTCAAATTCCTTCTCTGATGAAGAAAAGCAGAGACAATTGGGTGGCAAAAATGCACCTAGTCAGGTCCTTCTGGGTATTTTGGAGATGAGAAACATGTATTTTTCAATTAAAAAACTTATAAATAATATATTTTTTTCAATATTAAATTTAGTTTCTGGTCACTTATCCTATAACAGGGCAATATGTTTCTCATCTCCAAAATACCCAGAAGAAAGAAGGAATTTTGACTCCACTGCTGTTTCAGAATAACTTCAGTGATTTGTATGCTGTTACAGGAACCTGCAACAGAGCCCGGGGACAGTCACAATGCTGTAAGGGTGTTGGAAGACAGAAGCAGAGCCTAGAACCCAACCTACCTGAAGAACAAGAGAAAAAACCATTAGGTAAGAATATATAGTTACACCTGCATAGGGTGGCAACAGTAATGGACGGCAGCAGCAGTTCAGGAATGGGTCTGTAGGTTTCACTGTGTCTTAAGTTGTACTATTACACAAAGGGCATGTATTTCATGGGAGTACATAAACATAAGTAAGAATTCAGGGAAAATTCTCTTCTTGACTCAGTGCTAGTTGGTCTCTATTTCTTGTATTAGTCAGTAGATGTCAGGAAAAAACCAAACTACAAAAAGAGTACAGCAGTTGGGGAGCATACAGAAAATGAAAAGAGATGTGGAAACATAACTTGTGAGAAAACAGATTACAAATCGGATTTATGCAAAGACAATATTGTACAGAGACACAACGATGTAAATAAGTATCTGCAAAATGGAAAGAAATAGATCTTTCTGCATGTCACTTGCTTATAACATAGCAAGGAACATTTACATTTGGCACACGGAAAAATCTGGAGTCACAGGGAACATCAAGTACCAGATTGCTTTTCAAAGAGCTTATAGAATTTAAAATTTTATTGGACAAGAGAACTTCCCTAAGCCAAACAATTGTGAAGTCTGCACACCATCCTTAAAGACTGTAGCCCTAAAAATAGCTCCAAAATGTTGCCACAGATCATATAAGATGCTGGTTAAGACTGCCTTAATATTTATAGAAGGAATTCCAAGGCAACCACTTAATATGTACAGAAATGACCCTAAGAAGAGGCAGAGCAATGTAAATCCACATCAGAATGGACCTATTAAAGGACAATGAAAATGACAGAAAAATGAGAAGCATGAGATAAGTTAGCGAAGGTGCTATCAAAGATTTAGAGTCAGCTTTTAACATAGAGAACATTTGAAACACATCATATTTTCCCCCTTTTGTCTCCTCTTTGTATACAGTGTGTTATTCCCATGGCTGGGAAAGCTACAATAACAAAGAGAGGGAAAGAGGACATATTCTTTATCCTCCAGAAAAGGTTCAGGGTACCAATGGGAGTCCAACTTCAGGCAGTGTTAATAACCCAGAACAAGCATTCCTTTGCCAGTGGTGCTGCAGCTGCAGCATAATCTGAATGGACTGTGTCAGACAGGACTGTGACACACATCTCTCTAGAAAACTTGAAATCTCTCACTAGAAAATAAGTGTTGCTCCTGGTCTGGCTCAGCAATTTCTCCTTTCCTTCATCTGTCTCTTTGCAAAGCCACTTCTAGAGCTCTGAAAAATCAGCAGACACTAAACCTTATGCAGCCAGTCTCCTGTGGCAATTTTATAGGTGAAGGGACAGATCCTCATGATGACAAACAAGTACTGAGTGTCAGCTGTCCCCAGATCCCCACTGGGTTCATGGTCACTGTTCCTTAAGGCTAGGCTAATGCTACCTGAGCTGAGGAAATTAATAAATTTTGGACAGACTTTCAGAACAGTCTAGGTTCTGACAGCAGGACTCCTGTTGCAGACCTTTAAGAAAAAATTTTCTGAAGGAAAGAAGTGAGCATTCCTCATGTCCTCAGAGCACCAGGGCAGTCTGCAAGGCAGTGGTTGGCTCTGAGCTATGCTTGGTTCAGATAGCAACACAGATAATGGGGTGAGGTACAAAGCCATTGGTACCTTCTTGGAGATGAATGAGCTGTGAGCCACTCACTTTACAGTTTCAGCTCTCCTCCTCCTTCCTGGATGGAAGTCACAGCAACCAGTTCCCAGCCTGCAAAGGATTTGCTTTCTCCTAAAGAAGCTCTTGGTTGCTAAGCAGTATCTATGTGGGCATCAGACCTCCACAAAATCTTGGGGATCTGCCTCACCAGAATGTCATGGTGAAGCTCAAACATCCCACTGAGATGTGATTACATGCAAAGTTTCCATTATATAGTGCTAATTTTACTGCAGCAGCTTAAAATACTTTTTTGAAGGGGTTACAAAGGATACTTTTGTTACAAGCTTGGGCAGGTGGATTCACCATGGTGATCAATGGTATAAAGTCTAGCTGGAAGCCAGTGTACCCCTGGAGCGCAATACTGGGTCCAACATCTTTATTAATGAACAGGAGGATGAGGCAGAGTGTACTTCCAGCAAGTTTGCCAGTGACACACAACTGGGAGGAGTGGTTGATATGCTAGAAGTAAGGCTGCTGGCCAGAGGGACCTTGACAACCTGGAGAACTGCGATGAAAGAAACATCCAGTTCAATGAGGGGAATTGCAAAGGAGGAGGTGCTTGCCCTTGGGGAGGAACAAGCACCAGTATTATGTAGGGAACTGACTGACTGGAAAGCAGCTACACAGAAAGGGACCTGTGGGTCCTGGTGGTCTATCAGGACTGTGGACCTCTACCTGGAATGCTGCCTCTGTGCCAAGCCTTGGCTGGCGGCATGCTGCAGTCCCACGTGGCAGCTACACTCCGACTGTAGGTGCCACTGAAGACTTCCAGCCTGTTCCTCTGCCTTCCCTGGCTGCCTCCTTCAGTACCCTTTGCTTGCTCAAGTTGTAATGCTTTTGGGGGAGGAACAGAGGAGGTGGGGGGGGGTCTTGAACTGCAGGCAGCTTACCTGGGGGGAGCTGAGGGAAGACAGGGAGGGGGGAGGGCAGTCCTTGGGGCTGCCTGTCCCACAGGGCTGCTTCTGCTGCCACTTTTCAGCCTTCAAGGAAAATATTTGTGAGGCTTTTGACTCTCCTCTCCCACCTTTTTTCTGAGTCTTTCTTGCTTTTCCACTTGTAGTGCCAAGAAATCTCTGAACATCCTTTTGGCAGAACATGGTTTTGCGTGCTGAGGACAACCAAGAGCTGAGCACCTCTGCAGCCAACAGCCACCACCAGGCAGCTGCTGGTGGGCAGGGCGCTGGGAAGCAGGATCATGTTACCCGAGCTACAGCTGCCTGAGCGACGGCAGAAACGCAGCCCTTGTCGACGGATGCTTCCGCACCTTCTGCTTCCACTGCATCCCGCAGTGACATGTCATGCCGTGCCATTCTGCCACGACAGCTGTGTGACCGCTCTGCAGGCAGCCTTTCAGCCGCGTCCTGGACACTGTAAGGGCAGCCAGCAGCCACATGGAGGCCGTGGTCAGCCTGGCCTCCTGCCGGAAAAAAGCTGTGGCCAAGGAGGAGGTGGGCAGCAGATCTCTGCAGCAGCACTACATCCTGTGCCAAAGGCCCTGGCCCCTGCAGTGAGCCCACCACGGGGAGAAGAGGCAGTCGGGGAGGTGCCAAGCAGCTCCAGGGCATCCCAATGTCTGTTCAGCAGACCACAGGGGAGAGTGCAGCAGTTGCTATGACCTGCAGTGGTGAGAGGAATTAAAATAAAGATGCAAAAGCTTTTTGATAGCATTTGTTCCAGAACCAAAGCACAAGCTACTGCAGGGAATGCTTTTCAGTCTCCTCACCTCTCTCTCCCAGCCACCAGGGCAGAGCTGTCTAAGCATCTTGAGCATCTGCTGGACCACCTGTCCTGAAGACCTGTGAAGCAGGGTCCCCGGCAGAGAGCCCATGCTGACAGTCCATGCTGGACCCTCTTGCTTGTGCCTTTGCAACCAAATAGCTCCTGTCAGCCTCCATTCACAGCCCTCCAAACCTTTCCCAGACACTTCTCTAAAACAGCAGCCCAGCTATTGCATCTCCAAACAGTGCATGAGGGCCCCACAGGGCTGGGAGGCAGGAAACATCAGGAAAATTTTTGTTACTTTGAGGGTGACAGAATAATGGTACATGTTGCTCAGAGAGCAGGTGGAGTCACCATCCTTGGAGATCTTCAAAAGCCACCTGGACATTATCCTGGGCAGCCAGCAACAGGGGCCCTGCTTGTCAGGGAGGTTGGACAAGATGACATACACAGGTCCCTTATAACCTCGATAACCATTCTGTGATTCTATGATTCAGGTGATGGACCCTTTAAACTGGTAGATCTTTGTGATTCAATAGGAAATGGCCCTCTATTCCAAAGCAGAATATAGAATGAAAGATACAGACTCATCTTTTTCGAGTTACTGAGTAGCTCAGAGTTACGTGGCTTAGTAACATCACCCTGTCTTCTCCCGTTCTCCCTGAAAGTTCCACGCAGCGCTTTTTCTTTTTTTTTTTTTTAATTAAATGCTTTTCCCCTTTCCTCAGTCTCAGTCACAAGAACTAATGAGCTGGAATAAAATTGTCCAAATATTCATCAGTTGCACCAGGGTCATTCCAGGAATGCAATCAGAGGAAAGTGTTTTAAGAATTTGTCAGTCCTTGTGAAGCCATACTTGCATGATATACTCCCACACATGCATGCTTTGACTGTAGATTAAAACAGAAGAAAGTGAGAGTGCTTCTCACATTGCTGCAGTCACTGAATTAGATGCTTGCAGAAACAGGAATCAGTGCTGTCACTACAGGCTGAAGGAGAAATATGAGAGAAAATCTAAGACTTGCTATGGCTACTAGTTTCCTTACTTGTAGGTGTTGTGTCTACTGGCTGTAGACAGAGTCATGGAATTATTATAATAATTAAGGTTGGAAAGGATCTCTAAGATCATCAAGTCGAAACATCAATCCAGAACGACCATCATGTTCACCAGTAAACCATTTCCCCAAGTGCCACATCCACACATCTTTTTAACATTTCCAGGGATGGTAGTTCCACCACTTCCATAGGCAGCCTGTTCCAATGTTTTACCACGCTTTCCATGATTTTTTTCCCTAATATCTAATCTAAACCTCTTCTGGCACAACTTAAGGCCATTTTCTGTTGTTCTATCCCTGGTTACCTGGGAGAAGAGATCAGCACCCACCTGTCTATAGCCTCCTTTCGTAGAGGTGTAGAGAGCAATGAGTTTTCCCCCGAGCCTCCTTCTTTCCAGGCTAAACACCCCCAGCTCCCTCAACTGCTCCTCGCAGCACTTACACGATTGGCCTCATCCCATGGTCCAGCCTGTCCAGATCCCTTTGCAGAGCCTTCCTGCCCTCCAGCAGATCAACACTCTCACCCAGCTTGGTGTCACATGCCAGCTGCCTGAGGGTGCTCTCGATCCCCTCACTCAGATCACTGATGAAGACATTGAACAGGACTGGCCCCAGTACTGAGCCCTGGGGAACAGCCCTGGTGACTGAACACCAGCTGGATGTAACTCCACAACTCACCACTCTGGGCTCAGCCATCCAGGCAATTTTAACCCCGAACAGTGCACCTCCCAAGCCATCAGCTGCCAGTTTCTCCAGGATAATGCTGTGGGAGACAGTGTCAAAGGCTTTAGTAAAGTCCAAGTGGACTACATCCACAGGCTTTCCCTAATCTATAAAGCAGGTCACCCTGTCACAGAAGGAGATCGGGTTGATCAGTCAGAATCTGCCTTTCACAAACCACTGCTGGCTGGGTCTGAGCCCCTGGCTGTCCTGCACACACCATGTCATGGCACTCAGGATGAGCATTCTGGATGAGAAACTCCTTTGAGTTTCCCCAGTAGTGAGGTCTGGCTCTGGTCTGATGTTCCTTCCAACCCTCCTTGTAGATGGGTGTCACATTTGCCAACTTCCGGTCACCTGGGACCTCCCTGGCTAACTCAAATTCCTGGTAAATAATAGAAAGTAGCTTGATTAAGCTCTTCCACTAATTCCCTCAGGACTCCTGGGTGGATCCCATCTGGCACCATGGACTAGTGCAGGTTTTAGTGGCACAACAGGTCACTGACATTTCCCTCTTGGATTATGGGGATTCATTCTGCTCCCTGTCTCTGTCTTCCAGATTCAGGGATCTGGGTACCTTGAGGGCAACTGGTCTTGCTATTAAAGACTGAAGCAAAGAAGGCATTAAGTACCTCATCCTTTCTCACTGTTTCCCCCACAAATGACTATGGACAGAGATTCTCCTTGGCTCTCCTTTTGTTGCTGATGCATTTCTCAGGTTGCCCAGGGAACGTGTGGATGCCCCATCCCTGGAAGTGTTCAAGGTCGGGTTTGATGGGGGACTGATCTAATGAATGGCATTCCACGGCAGGGGGGTTGGAAAGAGATGATCTTTAAGGTCCATCTCTGATGTCCACTCCTTCTGCCTGGTGGTGAGAGGATAGAGGATCCATTGCTTCTTGTGACGTGGAGGGCAGATGTGTTCGTCCAAGGGGTGGTAGAGTACAGTTCTACCAGTCAATCTCCTCCTCGGAGCCCCCAACACTTTCCAGCCTTTCTCCTTCCTCTTCCAGCTCTGCCACCTGGCTGAACAGATTGCCCACATGATCACAACTCACACAACTGGTTTCTCTGCTGTCCTCTAAGAGCAGTGTCAGGCTCTGACACTTCCTGCAGCCTGAGACCTGGACAGCTCAATGTTTCTGTGGGAGCTCCATCTGGGCCACCCCATCCTTTTTGCTGCACAAAGAAGATGCAACTTTTGGCCGAGTGGAAACCAAGCTTCTTCAGTGAGAGTAATGACCACCAGCTGAGCTAAGTGTTTGAGCTGGCAGTCCTCAGCACTCACCCTATGCCCCCTTCCTTGTGAGCTGCCACACCATGCTCTGGTTGGTTGCACTCCCTGGGAGTGACTTTTGTACGTGTGGGGGGCCACTGTCACTCTTAGTGCCGCCCACACTGAGTCAGAGCTGCCTCTGAGTCAGGGCTCCACTGCTTCCCCTTCAGGGCAGAGGGGGCTGGTGTACCTCTCTCTGCTCTAGGTTTTTTTTTTTTTTTTTTGAGCTTGCCAGCTTAAAAGAGCTCCTCTTGCTCCTTCAGCACAATCCTTGGCTCTAGAGCACATCTGTCCATGCAGTTTGCTTTGGAATCTTCCAAGATATAGTATCAGTGGGAGCAAGGACATTGCAAGCAGAGTATAAACATTTAAAAGCAAAACACAGGTATACACAGGCTCATCCATGAAAGGTAGGTGGGGCTGAACAAGTTATTAGTTGATTTACCACACCAGCAAGCCAACCAAGCAGTCTTTGATGGTCACAAGCAGGCACAATTCAGTGGAGATGATGTACCATATACTCTGGTACCATACCAGAGGTGGCCTGGATACATGGTACAAGCACCTTCCCCACCTGGGGGAGAACAGGGAAGCTCATAGAAGGGATTACAGAAGGCGAGTTGCACACAGCAAGTCAAGAATTTCCTTAAAAAGCCTTTTTTTCATTTTAAAAAAATGCCTAGTTATCACAGCTGGACTGTACAAATTTCAGTAAGATGCGAAGAACAATAATTTCACTCTCACAGAATTACAGCAAGATACATGTTGCTGTGAAATTGCTGTAAGTCAAGTACACATCACATGTCATTACCATTTTCAGCTGTGGTTAGGAGCTGTTGCTTGGTGGAGACTACCTGTTCCACGTGCCAGCACATTCTGTAGTCTTTCTGCTACCTGATCTGGAACTTGCCATTCTGTTATTCCTGGTTTTCTTTTGCCCTAAGTATAGGATCCAAGGGCTGAGAGGGGTGATTTAACAGCTTACCCTGCTGGACCTCTGCAGGGCTAAGGAGGGGCAACTACACTCCAGCATCACTGTAATTTTCAGTGTTTCCTTTGATGGCAGTCCCAAGGAAGCTGGTCCTGCTGGCAGCGTCTCTCTTGGTGTTAGCCTCATTTCTGCAGTTTGTCCACAAACCAGACTGGAAATCTCAGCTGAAGTAGGCAGTGAATCAAGGATGGCTGTTCTACAGTTCTCAGCTGGAGTGGGGTATCCAAGGAACCAGACTATGTAAAGCCATAGTGTGGGAACTGTCACTCTGGATTAATTTCAGTGCCATGAGTCTGACAAAATGTTTGCTTTTCCAATACACACATATATGATCCATTGGTATCTGATTAACAGATCTAATAATCTGCACATTAAAAAGAGGAATTCACAGAATCATTTAGGTTGGGAAAGACCTCTAATATTATCGAGTCCAGCCTTTGGTCACATCTTGTCAACCATGGCACTGAGTGCCACATCCAGCCATTAATGTGCTGTTACATGTCTGTTACAAGCTGACAAAAATAAGACCTGGTCCTAACATCAAACATATCTCTCTTTCCTATTCACTCCTTTCTTTGTGCAGTAAAGTCAGCATTCACATCTTCCTTAGATAATATCAGTAATACTCAGTAATATCTCCAAGCTTTTGCTTCCCTCTGGAATATTTAAATGTTTACACATGGGTGGTGGTGCCAGTCATGGATTTCTTTTTTTTTTTCTTTTTTGTATCCTCTTGATTGTTACAGCCTTTAACCCATTGCTTCACAATCCTTAATGTCCTCCATAACCACTGCACTACAGGTAATAGAGCTGCCTTGCAATTACTATATGAACATAGCATGTGTACCACCTTAAAACACAGAAACTGAACTGCAAAAGGCAGATAACTATTTTAAGCTTTGAAAGCTAAAGCTAGCCTGCTTAATTCAAGATCAAAATTATACTAGTTAAGGGAAGAGTTTCACTAATGTGAAGATCTTAAATTATTTCTAGTCTTGTTTGAAAAACAACAGTGTAAAAATTCACCCAAAGACAGAGCTCTGTATAAATTCTTGGGATTTCTTGTAAGTCATTTTGCTGTTAGCAGAGACCCTGCTTTTCTGGAGATGAGAAATGCACTACGAAGTGGTTGGAAAGACAGCATTCAGTAGCAGAACATCAAATGCTTCCTTACAGTGGGCCACAACCCTGAAGTACTTGGCAGAGTAACTGGGGAAGAGGATTCTTTTAGTGGTTTGGGTTTTTTCCCTGGTAAATTCAATGTAACTTACCCACCTTTGTCCTTTTAACTGAACTGTGAACTTTGGGCCTGATTTAAAGTGCAAAGTAAACCTTTCCAGCCTGAATGTTTTCTGCAGCAGGAATATTGTTCAGATAGGTACTAACTGCTATGCTCCTTCTATAGGGTTTTCCAGGGTCCAGCAACTGTGGAAGAACAACTGGAAGTAAAGCTGGTAGAATTTTTACACCATGCAGGTGTCCTAGAAATCTCACACTTTTGGGAATTGTTTGATTTATTGCTTTTTACTTGCCCAAATGAGCCACATGTGATCAGCATGCCCAGACTATTCAGGCTCTATTGAAGTTACTGAATGTGTGCAAAAATAACTGCAGTGCCAGGCAGCAAGGCTGAGTCTTCTGCATTGAAATTTCAGAATATACTACCATTTAAGCTAGAGAAGCATATAATAGATGTATATGGCTCTGACTTAAAAATGCAAATTTTTCACTTGGGGCTTAGTGACACTACTTACTTTTTTTTTTTTTTTTAAACACCCAAGAAATACCCCCATTTAACTTCTAAAATCTGCTTTTATAATCTGGACACTAATTCTCTTTCTGTACCTGGGCAGGCTGTAAGTATGTGTTTCTGTGTAGCTCTGCTGTGGTCACACAGAAAGCTCTTTACTTATCTCAACACACATTCTTTGCTTTGAAAGGAAAGCTGTCACTTGATACAGGAAATAGTGACACAGATTATTTCCTAAGCACTAGCAGTCATTTATTAGTTATTTACCCTGTTAGGTACACATCTTGTTCAAAATATTTTTATTGATATTTGTTTCAGAAAAAAAACCTTAATTGGAAAAGATGATACTGGTAGCCAGCGTGGGACACCAGCACTAGTGGATGCTGTTGCAAGAGATGCAAAGCTCCCTCCTCTTGTTATAAAGTATTCAGAGATAATTTCTTCCAGCTTTCCCTTTTCTTTTTTTTTTTGGTTGTTTGTTTTTTCCAAAGGCTGCTGTAAGTAAAATTTTTCATTTTATTTTTTAATTTTTTAGAGACAGCAGGAACCAGACATATACATATCTAAAACATCATACAGAATCAGGTAAAATAATCTCTGTTAATTTTACTTCAAAACGTATTTCTCCTCTTCACGATGAAAATGAAAATAAGAATTATGGGACTACATAGGCACTGTGCCTTCTGACCAGAGCTCATGAAAGGACCTGAGACAGACTTTTATAACCTCAGAAGGCTGGGCTGTGTGAAGTGATGCTCAGACAAAGGTCTCCTTTTGCCAGCCTCAGCATTAATAGCTACTCTGGCTTCTTGCCTGTTCAGCAGAAGCCAGTTCTCTGCTGAGCCTGTTGTGGCCAGGCCCAGCTCTCCATCCCTCACTCCTTAGCAGTGTGGTACCAGCCTGGCAGGAGGAAGTTTAGCTAACCACTGCATTGACAGCACCATAAGTAACTCCTCTGCTTGCAGCACTGCTTCCTCAAAGTTGAGAAGAGTATGTATTAGAAATAGAGTGTGTCTGTAAAATAAGTCCTGAAAAGGATGATATTGTTTCGGCAGAGGTGGTTCCAGACATGATTCCAGAGTGGAAATTCACTTGAAAATGTGCTGATGATACGTTTGCTGCCAACATCAAGCTGTGAGGTGTGAGCCACTTCTGGGAGGGAAGTGGGACATGGACATGCTTGGCAGCTAGGCCTGTGCAAAACTCATGAAGTTCAACAAGGCCAAGTGCAAGGCCCTGCACCTGGGTCAGGGCACAAGTACAGGCTGGGTGGAGGATGGGTTGACAAGAGCCCTGACAAGAAGGACTTGAGGACGTTGATGGACAAGAAGCTCAGTGTGGCCTGACAATGTGCAATTGCAGCCCAAAAAGCCAGATAATCCTGAGCTGCATCAAAAGCAGTATGGCCGGCAGTCCACCAGGGAGGTGATTCTGCTCCGCCACTCTCATGAGACTGTGAGCACTCTGCTTAGACTGCTCTGCCCATCTCTGGGGCCCCTTCTAATGAAGAGCTGGAGTGTGTTCAGAGGAGGGCCACAGAGATAATCAGAGGAATGGAACACCTCTGCTGTGAGGACAGGATGAGAGAGTCGGGATTGTCCAGCCTGGAGAAGAGAAGACTCTGGGGAGACCATACAGCACCTTCCAGTATGTAAAGGGGGCTAAAAGAGAACTGGTAGAGGGACTTTTGACACGGGCATGCAGTGACAGGACAAGGAGGAATGGCTTTAAACTGTAGAAAGGCAGGCTTAGATTAGACATTAGGGAGAAGTTCTTTATTTGAGGATGAAGCACTGGAACAGGTTGCCCAGAGAAGTTGTGGATGTCCCATCCCTTCAAATGTTCCAGACCAGGCTGGATGGAACTCTGAACAACTTGGTCTAGTGAGAGTGTCCCTGCCCATGGCAGGGGGGTTGAAACTAGATGATCTTCAATGTTCAGGGTAGAAATCTATTCCATTTTCTTCCAGACTGTGTCCTGCAGGAATTGTCCTGCAGAATAATCTGTGGTCAGCAAATACTACTTTTCATTGTGTCTTAGAACTGGACAAACTCACCATGAAAAATGTAGATACTTCACTAGTTCAGTATCTCTTCCACAGCACAAGGCTGGAAGTGGAAGAGTTGCTCTCTCTTCCTTGGTAGTTCTGTGACTGTCTGAGCATACTGGGATTCTCTATAGCTAGTAAATCCATCAGCAAAATGACAGTAATGCAGCTGTGATTACACCACAGAATGTGATTTTTCAAATCAAACTTCAACATGCTACAGGTCCTACTTGTTAGTTGGAAGTGAGAATGATCTGAAAGATCCTACTTCACATTACTCTTAAATCTGTCTTTACATGCCTATTAAAAACCCCTGCAATGCTAATAGAAATAATATTGCACGTCTTTCATGGGCAATATCACAGCACTGTGGATTTAGCAACAACTTATTGAGTATCTGTCTTACAACAGATTTCGTGATAACATGCACACAGTTTTCAACAATGGTGGTCTGGGGGGAGTTAATGTACCTGTTTCTAAAATAAGACATTACTTGACCATTTTCAATACAAATCATACTGAAAGAACAGCTAGTTCAAGAGCAGAGTTGTTCTTGCACACGCACACAGCACGCGTGCTGTGGTTTGCCGACGCATTGCCAGCGTCTGCCTGACGTCGCACCGAAGCATGAAACTCTCTCTGGGGCAGACTGACCTAAGTGAGGTTTGCGGATCAATACCACTGATACTAGCAACACTTCAGTTCAGCCCTATTTTGACAGTAGAAATAAATGTTTCTCTCTTTGCAGTCAAGCCTATGTTCTCATTTCAGTGCACAGGCGTTTACAAGCCAAATCTAAAATCTGCTGAAGCGAGAGGAAATTGTTCCTTTTAATGCAATGTGTTTCAAGTCAGTCCAGTTATTTATTAACAATGCTTACATTGTTAAGCATCAGCTTTTGTACTTCAGAATGAAAATAAACCCCAAATTACTGGTGAACTCTTTTACAGATGTTCATGTAACTTTTAAAATGTTGTTGTAAGTATGGAATGATGACTAGACTGTGTACAGATACCACACAACCCTCTCAATATTTTCATGAAGTCTTAGTGACTATGAGCCAAGCTCAGTGATACTCTTTGCTGGTTTTGAGGTATTTCTAAATGCTAAATTCATCAAGCACAACAAAAATATAGTGACTGGGATTTTTTGTCTGTTTCTTCTAGTATACAAGCTACAATGGTCTGGAAAAAGTGAGTGCAATGAACGTCCAAGCCTCAGTTTATCTGAATGCAAAGTCATATGGACTGCACTGTACACTGAAGTGTCTAAGAACAGTCACCTTCTGGAAAGTAAGTTCCTGAACTTAATGCCCATCAGGCAAGTAAAGTATCGCAGCAGATGTACCTCTAAGCTTTCCAAGGGCAGGAGAGTTTGCACCATATACTCTAAGTCCTACCAGCTTAACTGTGGCTTTCAGGGTCTGCTTTCTTCACTAATAGGAGTTTTTTCCTTATACTCAACTTGGATATAGTGTTCTGTTTAGCACGCACTTTGTTCCATCTTTCTGAACAGGACTTCTTCATCTGGCACAGCTTAAAGCAAACCAGATTTAGACATTCAAATTAGTACTGTTTAAGCTCTTTGAATGACACTTTCATTTTAAAATAACTTACCCAGCTTTCACATAAACAGTAAATACACTTTTTGATACTGCTCAATCTAAAAGCTGGACCTTATATAAAATTCATCAAGAAAACAGGCCATTTTTTGAAATTACCCAAATATTTCTAAGAATGAGGTAGGTACCTCCAATAAAAACATTTTGCCAAGCTCAGATGTTGTGGTAGTACCTGAATGATAACAACTGGCAATAGACAAAGCTTTCACTTTGCGTTTTAAAACCACTAATTACTAATACATAGTTTCCTTTGACAAGGCAATTGTTTCTCGCCTTCACTGAAAAAAACATCCAGAACATTTCCTGTAATTTTGTTCTCCTTTCATCACTGTCTCTCCCCTTGTCAATATATCATACTGGTGACCATGAAGCAATCCCACTTTTGGAATGGCAGAGATCAGGGTGAGGGGCATAAGTAAGATCAGCCCAGCACTGGGATATTTCAGGCTTACTTCTAAGAACCACATTAAGCTCCAGAGGCAGTCAAGCCTTTGGTGAGCTCACTGGCTGCAGGATCCTGAGGAACACATCCTGCTGACACCACTGACCCGCCTCTTAGTTTATCGCCATCTGCTTTGTGTGAGTTTCCAGCCTACCTTCTGTTGCCTCCTCCTCTTCAGCCTTCAGAGTAATGCTACCCCCAATACCCTTTCTGTCTTTCTTTCCCAATTAATCCTGGACCTTTTCTCACCATCCTCCACACCTCTATAAAACACTCACTTGAGCCAACAGGGCACAATCCTGCTATTTTATTCCACTCTCTCCCTGACAGGGACTCAGAACTGGCACCCTTTTATTGAAATGCCAGAAAGAGCTCCAGCTTAAAATACGTGGTCACAGGATCCTCTTTGTGTTGCCTTAACCAAGCTCAGGCTTGCCTGAGCCTGCTGTGACAGTCTGGACTGTGGCTCTCCTGGGATGACAAGCATACAGCAGGCTGGAGCAGAAAACACATGCCTTAGTGGTGTTAAATCATAAATAAACCAACAGCAGCAGGCACCTTCTCTGAGCATAAAAAGCAGAAGCTTCATTGTAACTCATTTAACTCCTCTTTTCAGCTGCAAGCTCTCTCTATTACACTCCTGAAACCTGTTTTAATTCGGAGAGTACAGCTCTTCAGCTGAGCTCAAAAATGAGTCTGGCAACAGAGTCCCCTGAGGCAGAAATCTCCAGAGCAGGCACAGCATGAAAACATTGCCTGCCTGCTTTAAGATTAATTTCCCCCAGCACTCCCTGGAGTTCAGCACCACTGGCATGTGTGCGTTCGGCCCTTGAGACAGGCAGGAAGCCAGCCATACCATCAACATGTGAAGTGCTTGGAAAAATGGTTTGAAAAAGCCACGGGGAAAAATCAGCATCCTATTCCTGTGCTGACATAAACCAAATTTAGCCTGCCTGTTTTGGTGGCCCTGAAACACTGCACATTGCTGTCATGGTGCTGGTACTAGACTGGATAACAGGGAAGAGTGGGGCAGATGCAGGAAAATGTACACAAATCTGAAATTAGGAGCATCAAATTTGTAAGAGCAAAGGTAAGAAGCAGTGACAGAAAAGTGGTGATCCACAAGGTCCTGCGTAGCAACCTGCCTTTCACTTTCAAAACCACTTACCCAACAAACTGAGAATGAAAACCACAAGAGAAGACTTTTACCACTACTATCAAGTTTCCTTATACCTGTGTTTCATGAGTAGCTATTCACAAGCACGGATATTTACTGACACAGTCAGGTAGCCATTAGTCTGCTGTGAGCAGCTTCAGTAGATGTGGCATACTCAGATTCTACATGGCTGATATGAAGAACTAGCTTTGGACTCCCTCATTCTACAAACATGAGGATCTCTGCGTGTTCAAGTTTTCTTAATATGTGCATTAAAGAGTTGGCAAACAATGGCACAGGATATATCAATCTGCAGCATGTTTCAGTTGTTGAAATTTTCATACATTTTCCAAGCACATCATCTTGGACTCAGGCTCTGGCTGTCCTGGCAAATGATGAAACAATAACTTTCATGTATTGCAGTGAGAAATGCATTTATTTCATACACGGGTTCACAATTAACTTTAAAAAGATAGCTAGCACTATCATATCTAACAAAACTTCTTTATCCCCTTAGAAGTACTGCTCTGTGTATCACTAGGTGCGTGCTCCATCTGAAGGAGTCGATTTTCTTCCAGGCTCAGGGTGATTATGTGTCTGAGCAGTAACTACAATTACTGATGATGTGAAGGAGAGCTGTGCACGTAGCATTCATCAGTGAAGACTAGCTATCCCTTCCCGGCGTACCTCTTCCTCTCGCTATCTCCTGATGCTGTATTTGTCAGTTTTCTGGAAACTGTGAAGCAGCAGATTAGCTGTGCTTCACGAACTCTGGCAGCTCCATTCCTGTGCACAGGGTAAGCACTCCCGCCTTCTCCAGAGCAAAGGCTGGGTGAGCAGCTTCGGTGAAGTTGTGCCTGATGGCAAACAGCACCAGTCCTCTCTCTGCATTGAAGAACAACAGCCTGCCACTACTGTAATCCAACAGGATGCCAATCCTGGCCAGGTGTTCCGTCACATGGACGTCACTCATCACACCAGTGTGAAGAAATCTGTAAAGAAAGCTGTAGGAAAATGGAAACCAGAATACAATGAGCCTCCCCATAGCAATTTGCCAGAAATAACCTGCAGCTTAATTCGAATCTATTAACAGGTGGCTGCATAGAGCAGCCTATCACATGGCAACAGCATTTTGCTCAGGACATAGGCAAAGCAAATGTGGCACTGCTTCAAGCCCTTCCTGGCATCCTGACGAGCCTTTTCACTTGGCATCTTTGGACTCTAAGAAAAAAAAGCCTCTTGGATGTTTCATTTAGCTAGTTATGCTCACACATCTGTGTGATTTCACACTGGAAAAAGCACACTTGTTTAGATCAAGAGCACCTTTACAAAGTAGCAGGGTGGTGCATTACAAACCTCCAAGCATCCTGGCCCTGGCCTGCTACCATAGACTACCCCAGCACCCTGCAGTCCTGCTACAGTGGCAGGTGAGTGCTTATCGCTGTGAAGGACCAGGCAGGAGAAAACATTCCCTATCAAGGCTTGACGTCTCCTGCAGATGGAAGTATGTCCTAAAAAGGCTGCATTTATGGAAATAAATACACTTGCTGGGGTTTAGTGAAGCAAATCAGGATATGAGCAGCAACAAACTAGTTCTTTAAGTTTTATTCACTGTCTGGGTGAAGGGTGCTAAAATCATCTGTTTGAGATTAATTTTAAGGTGCTTTATAAGACCTTTTAAACTAAGAGGAGGTCTAAAGATCTTATGCAGATGTCCTTTTCTTATTACTCAAATTTGCATATAGAAAGCAGAAGAATCCTTTCTGCTCTCATGATCCTTGTGGCTGGCCAGCTTTATTTTCAGGAAGGACAAGTAACTTCCCAAGCAGCCAGACTGACTTCTCTTTACCTAGTTTGTGTAGGACAGCATCGCATGCACCAGGAGGTATCACTCAGCCCCAGGACACTGCTCTGTGTTACTGTTTCATAGCAAATCCCAATCCTGTAGCTTCTGCAGGCAGAGACAACAATTTCCCAGTAATGACATCCTTGAGCAGGCAGCAGTTCACCCAGGACTGAAGGAAACCTGTTTGTGGAAGAGGCATACAGTAAAGAGAGTGTGGTGGCAGATGAACCATATTGTGGTATTTCTTTCAGTCACATCATGAAGCATCATGTAAAATTACTAATGAATTGCACTCTGTTGTTCTAACTGCACGGTTTTATCAAAGATTTAACTGAGTGTCTTTTCATCTTTGCACTGAGATGGACTTATCTAAAGGACCTCAAATTTCAAAGGCTTGTGCAAACTAGAAGCTGGTGGTTTTTATGTAAACATAGTCACAAACACCTTGTGTACATTCAGTGGTAACAGCAACAAGAAGTGCATAAACCAGTAAATCCTCATCACCTTTTAAAAAGCCATATCAGTATGGCACAAGTTATACAAGTGGACCTGTGCTTCTCCTGGGACTGATATGTCAATCCCCCTGCAATGTTCTCAATGGATAGAGCTAGCCTGGTACAACCATGTTAACATATCCCAGGAGCACTTCCTAGTTCTCCAAAGCCACAAATATTTTGGAAAACATTACCAATAATGCCCTCAGAAGAGAAGCAAACTAAGGAAGATGGATTACTTCTATCCACAATGTATTAAAAACTAAACCCACAACTCTGACCTTTTCAGGGCAGCAAAAAATTGCTTTGAGACTCTGATGAATTAAGCAGTGACCATGGGCTGAAAAAATCGAGCAGTCCAAGTAGGTACCACTGCCTTTGACTTCCTGGCCACTCCTTAGTGCGACACTGAACTCTTCCCAGCACCTACATCAATCCCACCACCAATTTTATTGAGATGTTGCAGTGTTTGACAGGGGAGTTCAATTGCACAAAGTCCAGGGGCTGCGTGACCAAAATGATTCTGTTCCTCTACAAAATCAGTGTGATGTGCAAGATGCCTATTGGCAAAAACATTAAAACAAGGGATACATCCTGAACCCCACAGAACGGTTGTGCTTGTCATACTGCTACTCACCCAGTGAGTTTGGTTTTCTCAGGAAGGTGGATCACTGTTGCATTAGAGGAGATTTGCAATGCAGGATGGGCTGTGTCACTTAGCAGGCGAAATCGAGTTCCTGGTACAATTCATGACAAAGAAACACCAGATCTGAGAGGCTGGCTACATTAACATGAGATGAATCATAAAATGTTAAGCAACAATTATGGCCATTACTCTGTCCATTTTAGCCGGACAGAGTTGTGTCTGCTGGCAGGTAGGAGTGACAGAAAATTGGATGCAAATGCAAGGAGTCTTCCAAGCTGGGGCAGCAGTCTAATATTCAGAAATGCAGCTAGGTGATAAAGAGGACTTTAAGAGTATGTAAGAAGGCTGAATAATTTTCAATCAATTGCTTTTTTCAAAATAGCAAACTTGAATTTTGAGGCTGATTTGGAAGAACCATACATAATTTAACACTATTTATCTGAAAATCCTAGACTTTGAATCACCCATTAAATTTTAAAACTGCTTTGCATGCTTCCTCATCACTCAAACTCCATTAGGTTTTAATTGTGAGAGGTTTTCTTTAGGTCATGACAACTTTTATCTGATTGTGCTCTGTCAGATTCAAGCAAACTGAGATCCCTGAAGAATACTTAATCACTTAATCTCTCTGACAGAATTCAACATTTTTGCTTCTGAGGTCACACCAGTTTTACATAGGACATAAATATAGAAACTTCAAGTGAAGTAGTCCTGATTATGCTAATTTTAAGCAGAAAAAAATGTAAATTTGAGTTAATGAAATAAAAACGTCAATAACTTGGTCACAGCCATGTTGGGAACTTCAGGTATAATTTCCATAGAAAAATGTTTGGCCACTTTGCCCTTTCATCCCATTGTTTTGACATCAGGAAATGATGATCTACCTTTAGTTGAGATGAGAGCTGCTTCACTTTGTTCACTTGTCCCAAATGGGTTGACAGCCCTCAAGTAGAAGAAATAGTTCACATTGGGCTCCAGGGATACTTTCAGTTCAGGTTTCTTTATACCAGCAAAAGATCTGCAAATGTTGAAGATACATTAAAATGTATGCAGGTATCCAAATGAGGGAAGACTATTTTATGCCAACAGCTAAGACGCCTAACAATATTGTTTACTACTGAAACAACAGACAACATACAGAAACTCCAAATGAGAGAGGCAAACACTGTTTTCACTAACAACTGCATTATGTAGGAGTTTCAGCATTTCACTTCAGGTATTGTCTTCACTTTGTCTGACGAAGTTTGAGGCCTTTTTTCCTGTACCACCTTATCACCCAGTGCAGTCATTTGGTGTAATGATCACTTCCATTTGCAGCATAATTCAACACATAAACTTTAAGGAGCTCAGAGTCAAATCCTCATCTGCCTCCTGTGAAAAGTCTGCTTTTTTTACAAAATGAGTACATTTCTGAAGAAAAACCCTCACCTTTTAATTAATTCAGTTGCATGACACTGAATACACTTGAGTTTTTACTATCTGGGCACATGCTACATGCAAGTCCAAAAGATTCGATACCCTTATCTGAGGTGGCACAGAAATCATGTTCTTCATCATATAATCATCACAGAATAGTGATTAACTTCTTATTAGGAACTCCTCACTCAAAAATCCTTCAGCAGCTAAGGCTGGGCTCTGTTTTTGTCGTGGTGCCATGCACTCTAACAGGGCAGTTTTGCAGGAGGCAGAGCAGAGGAGCTGCCTTCACACAGTGCCCTGCTTTGATCACGCTCCCCGGGGCCATGCCTCAAAATCTCCAGCCCTCACATCCTCTACCCCCAGTGTCTTGACACACTGCTAAAAAGCAGGAGTCAGCACCCACTCAATCTGCTTCACAGGTGCTTTGAAGTACCAGTGAAAGTGTTTTGGGTGGTTAGAAAGATGCCATTTTATTTTCTACATTGACAGCAGTATGAAAGATAAGCTTAACAAATTCTTATGCAGTGGGTCTTGATTTTCCTCATTTTTTGCCTCATATGATAACAGCAAAGCCAGACAATACACACACTCTGCATTGTATGCTTGCAGGTAAAGACTGTTTATCTGTATAAAGTAGGTAATTTCCTTCCAGAAATGCTTTTAGGAATCTACAAGGCAAGTATTTAAATTCAAGAACGGGAGACCTGCCTTTGGAGAGTGAACAAGACACTTTCCCTTCCACCTCAGGTTTCAGAGTGGAGCCCATGATGGTCTGCCACCTGCAAGCAATGCCTCTGTGAGAAGCTAGAATAAGCAAATTACCTTTTCCAGCACAAATTGCTGTGACCCCAGCGGAGGTAAGGCAAGCGAGTCAGCAGTCAGATCAGATCGCTGCTATTCATTAGGGGTGACTGTTTTTACGCATGTATCCCACCAGAGAGCAGTACAAACTGCAGAATAATCAGTGCCCATCCATCGGGATTTTGCACATGCCTGTTTCTGCTGCATTTATCACATCGAGGTAAAAATCTCACAGTTCTTAATACACCAGATTCCTGCTTAAACCACACAGATCTCTTTCTAGGAGGATGGCATCTTGGGAAAAGACGGGTGCTTCATCCTTATTCGTCTGTAACAGGTATTTTGCACTGACAGTTGTCATTAAAAGTGATTGAGAGCATCGAGAAAATGCAGTAGGTGCTTCTGTGATCTATTCTTTCAATTTAAAAGAATTTCAGAGAGTCTGGGGCTCCGGCATGATCAGCACAAGACTATGCTGCTTTTGGGGAATGTGTTGCGTTAATGCTGGAACCGATGCAGTAAAGAGAAGTGGTTGCAAACATGGCAGAAATTGCATGGTTTGCTTCACCCTCACGACTCACCAAGGCCCCGACTACAAGACCACTTCAGCAAGGCACTGACAGCACAGTGGGCTAGTCGCTTCTCACGGAAAGGTTTAGGGAAGAGGTGCAACCTGATGAACTGAGTGATGAGAACATGAGCTCTTCACTCTTTTTTGAGTACAGGGGACAAGAGAAAAAAAGATGTATTGAAGAAAACTACAAGATGAGAACTGAGAAAGGAGGCAAATATGAAAGAAGTGAGAGAAAGAAAAAACAGGATAGAAGCAGAGGTAGGGGAAAAGAAGTAGGCACCTAAGCTTTGAAGAAATTTACCCATGCTTCCTAGGCAAGGCTTACCCAATCTGTTCCTTAAAAGCAGCACACTGACATCTTTGATGTGAATCTGAAGCACAGACCACCAGACAGGAGTTTTGAGCAGAGTTACAAGTAAGATGAAAGGAGGATATGCTAAGCTATTCCTCGAAAGCTGTCTGTGGCAATATGCAGATCAGCATGCTTAAGCACAGTGAAGCCCTGTGTACGGCTCCTTCTTCTGTCTTCTGGAAAAGGTCATGTAAGTCAGTATCCTTCCAAAGAAACTAGGAGATCTTCTTTCTCACTATGTACTATTTATGAGATGACTAAATAATAAAACACAAAATCATTTCTAAATTCAATTAGACAGTTACATTGTGGTGTAATAAGTAGACATGGGGTATTCATATTCTGGAGTCTGGATCACAGAAATATCTCACTGGTATTGAGAGAACATTTTGGGTCCAGTCATTTGCAGAACAGAGTCAGCGATCAAAGTTCAGAGTTAGGTCTCTTACAAATACGAAATTCTCCAAATCAGAATTTAGATGCGTGTTTAAATCAGAGAGCAATAGCATGCTGCTTTTCAGTTGTAATAGTGAGACAGAAGAATCTTGACTTTAAGCAGACCTGGGCTGTAAAACAGTGATCAGATTTTCGAAAAGCATTCTCTGCTTGGCAATCTATTTCAGCCAGCTTTAAGCTGCCTAAGAATAAGAGCCCATCAATTTTAGCTACGATTAAGGCTTAAAAACAGTCCTGCTGCTGCCAACTAATGAAACAGAATATGCTGACAAGAAGGAATTTCATTTGCTACATTCTGAGCCAGATCCAAGTGCAAAAGAAGCTGCATACAAAGAAGAAACAGGTCTTGCTATCTATTGCCTCTCCTGTCGAGAGGGCAGGGTGAAGGGGGAGAGTGAATACTGAGGGCTCCCCAGCAATCACAGTAGTTTATCATGCTTTAGATTGACTCTGCAAAAGCAAAGATGAGGAGAAGTACGTATGATTAGTGCTTAGCTTACAGCATACAGGTTATGTGTAGGAGAAGGCGAGGGAAAATGCATCCTGACTGTGTTGGTGGAAGGCTGTTTCATTTCTGATTTCTTGTAACAAGCATTGCAGATGGATCTTCCTCAAGCTCACCTTAAGCAGTGAACTGTAATTTTGAAAGAAAAAGAAGTCCACCTACAACATTTCTAATGTCAGATAGTTTCTACTTTATATACACCTGCCCACTTTAGAGATGATTTGAAATGTAATAATGTTGTTATCAAAGAATGAGGCATCCTGGTCTTTAGATTAAATGTTATCTTATTTGCACTGTCCTCTCAATTTCTTGATATCGTTGATACAAAAATTAGTGTGTAGAAAGTCAAGAAGCATTGAAGTTAAATATTTTAAGTATCTCCTATCAATCCCTTTCATTGTAAGAGGAATCTGTGAGACTGAAAATCCAAACTCCAAATATCACGTATATGCTATTTAAAGCAGAACAAAAAGGACATGCATGTTTCTTCACCTTTAACTTGCCAAGGAATATTACAGTAGCAGTTGTCTGCTAAATCTGTGATTTCTCTGGTTTTAGGGAAATCTGATGCTGTGCTTTCATGTTCATTTCTCTCATCAGCATCCTCATTTATTTAAAGGAAACAACATCTAGGGGATATTTTTTAATATCGCCTGAACCCAGCAAACGATATGCCATGCAGTGATTCACAACACCCTCTGTGCTATAATTGTCATTTCCACCCCCAGGATCCCACTGAAACAGTACCTCCAGAACTGTGTTGCTATCACTGATATGGAGTTAGGGTGAAAGTATGCAAGCTTCTCAAGATACATGTGGAAGCACACAGAAAGGGTGCACCATGAGTGGAAAAAAGCTCTTGAAGCTAAAAATAAAGAGCAAACAGCTCTGAGTTTGCTCCCAGCTGTGCTGCATGCTTCCTTTCCTCTCCTCTCCTCTGCTCCAGCACAGGCTGTTTTGGGATTAGGTCACCAAAACACCCCCTGCTTGCAGCTATCCACGATGGCAGAGTTAGAGGGAAGGAAGATTCTGTGTTTCCAACACCCTGTTTCCTGAGCTACCAGGACAATTCACGTGGGCAATGCAAGAGCAGGGAGACTTACTCCTCTTGTTCCAGCATTAGACTTGCTCCTTAAGGAGACTGAAAATTTCATTCCCGAGAAGTGCTGGTCTTGTACTGTCAGAAAGGACGACATTCAGTAACATCCACTTTCACAAGCTCACCACATACTGCACTTACTTCTGCCTCCCTGAGTCTTATGGATTTCTCATGATGTGACACAGGCTTTCCATCTGAACAGCCTACATACCTAATCCCTGGACTACATTTCTCACAGCTTTCCATCTTCCACCCACAACTCCATTGACTTCTCAACACAAAGAGGCTGAGAAAATAGCAGAGCTCTTTAAACTGAAAGAAACATTTCAAAGCGTCACTCATAAAGATTCTGGAAAAAGATTCAACCTGGGAAGGAGCTTTAAAACCACTGCAGCAGGCCAGGGACCCATTGTTGCTGAAGATTTAAGATGATTTTATATGAAATCATGTCCCTCAAGTGGCAAGCTGACAAGAAGAGAGAATGGAGAAGGGAAAATGTAGATTTGGGTAGAGGTTTTTTGGTTGGTTGGTTGGTTTTTTTTATGTTTTTGTTGGTTGGGGGTTTGTAGGGGGTTTTTTGTTTGGTTGGTTTGGTTTGGTTTTTGACAGTATTGGTAAGGAACTTCTAGTGAAGTTTCATTTCCAGATGTGCTTCATATTCTCCCCCTGGGGAGCTGGGACTGCTCCAAAGATGTTCTCGAAGTTATTCAAAAGTTATTTCTGGGCAACTGTCTCTAGGGGGCCCTGCTTGATCAGGGGTGTTAGGTGATCTCCAAAGGCCCTCCCAACATCAACCATCCTGTGATTCCGTGGCATGCCAAAGTTTACAGGCAGCTGGCTTAGACCACATGTCTCTAGCTGTTCAGTGAGGGCCTTTCTCCCTGTCTGCTCCCTTGGCAGTGTCCTTTACCTTGGGTGAGCTTCCAGAATGACATCTGCGAAAGCAGCCTTATGGGATGGGGCCATGCTGCCTTCTCCAGGACTCCTCTTGAATGTTCTTCCCTGACCTCTGCTTTCACACTGTGCCCTCAGCAGCAACTGAATGAACCTCCTAGGGTTGCTGAGAAATGTGTTTGAACTCCCACCTAAGGACTGGGAAATTGCTTAGCTACAGGGCTGCTGCAAGCACAAAAGGCACAGGCCGCCTGTGAAAGGGCTCCACATTTAGCTGATCCCCAAGACGAATGTTGCTCAGGAAACCTGCAAAGGACAAACTCCAAGCTTTTAGGGGAAAAAAACCAGAAGAATCTACAAGATTTGACACCAAAATTCTGAGTGTGCATAGAGTTAGTATTTTATTCCACCTGATATAGGTACTTGGCTTCTAGTCAAGTTGATTTCTAATTCTAAATTGCACCTTGGGGGCCTTGGATACAAGTTCTCCATCTACCATAGGGCTCTTTTACCCACAACTTTATGTAAAAACTTAAACAGAAATATTAAAAAAAATTTCTACATCCCTGTAACAACTCATCACACTACAGAAGATTTCCAGGTTATTCTCAGGGGGTTGATTTAGGAAAGAGGGAAATTGTTTTCAGGGAAAGTAAGTGGCAAAACATTGTCTTTGACACACAAAAAGACGCCAGAGCCCTTCTACAAATAGAGAATTTAAACTATAGCAATTCTGAGAAAATTCATTATTTTGTCCTTTGGGAAGTTTTCACACTTGTCACAGTAAAAGGGCAGCTTCTGCTGGCAGGAAGGCCAAAAAGTCAAATGTGACTCAGTATAATTACAAACACGTTACTTTTTACACAAGGTCACTTGAGAAAGTAAATGGGTCTGTTCTGGAAGCTTTTTTGCCACATTTATCACCACACAAGCAAACACTTGGTGTTACTGACACCTTGCTCATGGATTACAGAAATCGGCACAGTGTCTGGTTCAGTTTTGAGAAAAAAAGTCAATTTCAGATAACAGCACAGAAACTTGAGGGCAAACAAGCAGCATATGTTTTGGGAGCAGCTCCATTATCTTTGACCAACAGCAACTTTGGCAGGTTGACAGGGACCTAGTGGCCTCATGAAATATGTACAAAACAGAGCAGGCCCCTCTGAGAGGCAGGAAAACTGGGCAAGACCTCTCCTTGACTGCAGTAATGCAGCACACTGGTACTGCATGATAAAAAGTCTCCCACCCACACAGAAATTTTTAATTTCAGTTTTCAGCCTACTTTTGTAAGGAGCAAGGCATGCACAATTTCACAGTTGTACTTCTCTCCTACAGAGCCATGAACGCTTTAGTCCACTTAACTAATTTTGACTGCAGGGCATGGAGCCCTTCCCTCCCCTTCATGGAGCTCGTCCCTCTCCGCCCCGTCTCCATGACGCCCATGTGAACTAGTCCATAGCTGAAGACCTTAATCAGGCTTCTTAGGAGGTGAAAAAGACAACGGCAGCTGGGTTGAGGCTCTTCTACAGACTCCTGCATGGCAAGTCACCCCTCTCCACCTCCCAAAACTTCTCAGACCTTTGCAACTATATTTTGCTGGAATATTGTTGTCACCGTTTTTAAAAAGCAAACAAACAAAAACCCCCAAGCCCCAAGGACATATAGACCACCGTGTAATTCCCTGCCTAGATGATCTAGATGATCTTTAAGGTCTCTTACAACCGAGGCTATTCTAAGATTCTAGGATTCTGCAATAGTTCTCTCTGCATTTCAGCACCGTGCATAGTTCTACGGCTCAGTGGTGCCGACATGCCTCCTTGTCCTCTCCTCTACGCAGCACAGGCTAAGCATAGGGGAAACCAGAAAGGGTCTGGCACAAACAGCCACTACCCCGAATTTCAAAGCTACTCTTGGAGCCCTGTGGCATGCCTGCACAGCCAGGCAGCACCGAGCTCAGCTGTGCGTTGGGAGACATCTGCACGCACGTCCAGACAGCACAGATGGGTCACCAGTATTAGTGGGACACCCGTGTCGCCCTTGCTGCGCCCAGAGCTGACTTCTGTCTTGTTCACCAAAAAGCAAAGAGCAAACTGGGCCATGCTCCTCCACCACTCGCTTTCCCATGGAGCTGCCCTGCTCTGCCTTGTCCCGGGGCAATGGCAGCTGTGGGGCCGAGGTTGCTTCCCTGGCCAGCACAGCCCCGCAGCTTCTGGTTAATTGCAGACAGCACAACATCTCCAGGGTTTTGGCCCCAAATGAAAGGGATTGTACGGCTAAGCAGAATAAAAAGGAAGTATTTTTATGTCTCACCCTAATCTCACAGATTAGTGCCTGCCCCTTAAATTCCTCAGCACACAGAAGCAGATTTCTTCCTTGCGTGGCTGCAGGCAGAATAATCTCTTGCGTAACGACCCGCGGTCGCGGGGTCGGTCATTAGCGGCTGCCTAATCTGACCAAGGGGCTTTAGTGGCCGCGGCACTGACCTGAGACCTTCTCCTTCCGGCGAGTGCTGCCGGCAGTACTCCAGGATGAAGGACTCGGCGGACACGGAGGCGGCACGCCAGCGGACAGTGGCTGTGTCCCAGCACACGGTGCAGTCCTCGGCCTTGATGGTGGGCACAGCGGGTGCTGGGGACACAAGGACACGTTAGCTGTACTGCCAGGAGGGTGCCCGGAGGGGCGTCTTTGCAGGGGAAGGAACAGTCACCTCCTTGAAAACCCACGCCATAGTGTTTTTTCCCATCCAGCAGTGATCTTTTGCTTGTTTGTATTCAAATGGCAGAGGGGTATATTACAGGGGAAGCAAAAAATAAAAACATGCTGGGAAAGTAATTGTGAACACTTGTGCATTTGTCAAATCCTTAGAATGGTAGATTTTTATGTCTTTCCTCATTTCTGCCAATCCGCAAGGAGCAGAGCACCGAGGCAGCACTGCCTACAGCTCTCTCTGCATCACCTCAGTCCTGTCCTCAGCAGTCCCTGCATGAGCTGCATCAGAAGCAAATGTGCTGCTGCAAAAATGACAGGGAGATGCTGACTTTCTGTTTAATTATGTCCTGGTTATTTTTGCAATGCTAAAATTTGGTCCTGTAATTTCTCCTATTTAGAGATTCTGTTTACGAGCTACAGGCCCAACTGCAAGACAGAAAACTGAATGTAAAATAATGCACTAGCTGCAAGTAATCAAAAGCTATTGTGTGAAACTGCACATTCAACACTGTAGACTGAAAATGGATCAGTTGTATTCTCCTGCTTTTTCCCATTCTGGGAAGTAGCTACAGAAAACACCTTATGACCTGTTGTGAAACTCACATAAACAGTCCTAATACCAATTCAAAAAGAAAGGTTGTTAATTTTAAAAAAAAAAAAGGTCATGAAAATTAATTTTACTTTTGGAGTTCCAAATAGGAGGCCTAAAACAAAAGTAGGTATTAGATGATTTTATGATAAGGTAATCTAATAGAACTGCAGAAAACATTCCAGATGCATTCTGGTTTTTAAGAAAAATTATTTGTTGTTACTAGAAAAGGAAAGAAAAACACCCTCAAGTATTTACCAGTTTCGTGGTTTAGTGAAAATCAGGAGGTTAGCAGTTCGGGTTAGGATTTACTTTGTGTTTTACTACAGGAACAGCTATTATATGTATTCAGCAGAACAGTGAATTTGTGGATACAGCATCATCTGGTAATACCTCTTTGTAGCTTCCTTAGCAATAGTTACTTAATTCTTTTCTGATAAATTTGATTATTGTTTCTAAATGCATCCTTCCTAAAGAATGAAAAATTAAGAGATGAATCCCCTAATACCTGCATTCAGCAGCTCACACACATACCTACATCTACATATGTACAAACAGTATGTCACATGGCATGAAGCTTTTTTTACTGTAATTTGAAAATATCTGTCTAGAGAGTAGCTGAAGTGAGCATACCAGAAAAGGCTGTTACTGTGCTTCTGAGATTTTTTAAATTAACTGCAGCTAGAATACAAAATCTAATTTCATTGTAATATTCCGGAACTCGTATGAGTGATTGTGTAAGAGGCAAAGAGCCAACAGGGTGAGAATCACGCAGGTTTTGAGCAACAGCAGAAGGTGCATCCACTTCTGTGTCTTTAGGATTGCAAGCAGAGATCCCCAGAAGATCAGTTGTGGAGGAGGGGTCAGGGGGTACAGGGATACTTCCTGCCTTCAGCATCATTCCCTCACAGAAAATACTGTTTGGAAACAGAATGTTCCTCAGCAGAGGGAAGGACACGCTGGGACTCTGGGAGGTGGAGGAGCATGAGTCAGGGGGTTCTGGGGAGATGCCAGAGCAGCATCTACCTGCATTCCTCACAACTCTCCAAGCTACAGTGACACCTCCATGGGCGCAGTGCCAACAGAGAAATTTTACAGGGGTTCTCAACAACTCGAAGAGTCATGGCTTTGTTCAGCTATTAATGTATATGTTCCTGTAATTGCATATAAAAGCAAATTATTTTCTTGGATGTGCCAATTTTTAATCTGAATTACTAAAAGTAAACTCTACATTCTTGCTTCTGAGTTCATTGGGCTGCTTGAAGAATTGAAATATTTTGTCTTTATATCAAAGCAGCTGGACTCCCACTGAAGAACCAGCTTCCATTACTGGTGCTCTTTTTCCTGGCTTTGCTGATGAAGAAATGCAGCAATTTTGCATCAGTCAGTGCTCAGCCGTGTCCCCAGAAGCCCATCTGGGGCTTATGCACTCCAGAGGAAGTTCAACTGAGCTTTGAGGGAAGGTGTTTAATAAGCCCATATTTGACCTAGTTTATTTGTTTTCTTAAAGAATCAAGCTGAAGGAAGCCATTAAAGAGTCATGTAAATTAACTTTTTATTGAAGGCTTCAGTTTTTAGGAGAAAGTATGGTGAGCATGACACCAAAAGACAAAGGGATTTCTTAAAAATAATAGTCTCAGAAGGGTGAAACCCGCTTTTTAAATTATGATTTATTAGCTGGTAATAACTCATCTTTATTTGTGCATTTGGCAGAAAGTCTGCACCATGTTCCCAATTGCATTGATCAAAAATTTGAATTTCCACTTCAAGTTCTCTGGAAAATAACCTTTGTTAAAATATGAATCTCAAATTAAGTATCGGGGAGAATTATCAACAGATTTGAGTCTAGTAGATTAAGCAAAAGGCTTGAAGCTGTGGCTACTGCCAAGTGATTTCAACAAGAAACTCAGTGTGGTACAGAATTTTTTACTATGAATTGTTAAATATCCTTGCCTGTATTTGTGACTGCAGGAATGGAATAATTGTTTTTATCTTGTAGCACTGAAAAAATTGTCTGGCAGGAGGGCCTCAAACACAAGGATGCTTCTCCTTGCTTGTAATTCAAGAAGCAGTAGTTTTGTCAATACAAATTATTAAAGAAATTAATGCTCAGAAAAATTAATCAGTCAAGTGAAGCTCATAAGCAATACTCATCTAGTTACACATCTCAATTTATACTACTTAAGCAACAGCAGAGCCTCTCAGCCACACCTGAGATTTGTGTCCCACTGAGCAAGACACAGCATGTAAACTCAGTAAAGCAGTCCTTCCCTTCAAAAATTAATAGCTTAAATCAATGCAATATAGATGTATTCAGGTGGATGGGAGAGAGGCAAAACATGCAGCCATCTCCTCCACGGTGGGCAGGAGAGGGAGCAGCAGCAGGGAGCAGCCAGGTGGCTTTGCCAGAGCTTCCCTGGAGGGCTGCAACACACTCAGAAGATAAATACACGGTGTGCTGCCCTGATGCCGCAGCCGTGTGGCCCAACACTGGAAACATATTCATGTTTGAATGCCTTCAAGTTTCCTCTCAGAAGCAATTATGCCACTATCTCTTAGCAAATAGGGAAATGACCATGAACTGCCTGCTATCTGGCTGATGGGCTAAATGAAGCAGTTCCTTCTGTGTCAGTAACACTGTGGACTAAATTGGTCTAAGGACCTGAAACTTGTAACAATCAAGTGACAAAATATGTACTTACCTGTTTTAAAAATGGCTTTTTCACTGGGTAAGCTGCAGCCTGTGCCATTGACAGCCATGACCCACACGCTGTAGCAGCAATCCGGCTCCAGGTCCTCCAGAATGCAGTGGCTCTCTTTCACTGTCACTCTGTACTCTTCCACTAAGGCTGGGAGAACACACACACACACAGGACATCACACTCATGGTGACACTGGTAGGGCTTACAACTGAGCCTCTCAAATAACATATTAAAACCAGCTAATTTAAAAAATCCAGAAATTATCACTAGCTAAGATCTCCATATTTCGCTCTGACTCGTTTTTCACAGAAAGTTTTTGACGTGCCCTTGAGTTGAGTGTACAGAAATGCCATTCATGGCAAGGGGAGATTATCGCCCTCAGTCCTACTGGACTACAAGTTTGGGACATGCAACCAGCAGTTACCAACACTGGTGTCGCCACTCTATAATAATAATTTCTCATAATGAACTATATGGAACTTAGCTATAAATTACATATTACAAAAAGCAATCCTTAACATCCTTTAGTCTGCACACATGGATTTGTGCAGATCCTGGTCACTAAAAGTGACTTTATGTTCTATTTTGAGCTTTTTAATGAATGACAATTTCAATTCCCTCTATCAAATTTCAATTTTAAACATTTGAAATATTTTGAAAAAAATCTTTGTCTACATGTGGAAATACTGACTACTTTTTCCCAATGCTTTTTCAATGAAGACATATTTCTGAAGCACATGCAGGGTCCTAAAAACCCAAAGAAACCTGTCCCCTTGGGAGCTCTGTCTGCAGTCCCCATGAGTACCAATGGGGCAGCATGGACACATCCTCTCTGATGGTCAGACCTCTTCACGAAAAGGCACTTCAACAGGTGAAAACAATTGCCCTTGACTTTACAGACAGTGATATTATCTTGCATTTGGGAGGACAAAGGGGAGGAGGAGAAACAGCATCTTCCTCATGATCTCCTCCACCATTGCCCATCTTTAGTTCGATACATGATGTCTTCACAGCCATTCTTCTTTCCTTGTCCTGGACACTCCCCTGCAGCTCATCCTCCCCCCTCTGCTTACCCCAGGCCAGGGCAGAAAGGACTCCTGCAATTGCAAAGGCAAGACCTTACGCACCCCCTGCATCTTTGCTGGCATGCAGCTCCTCCATACAGTAGACCTGGAAGCAGTCAATGGTATCCCCGTCATTCACAGCCCAGTAGACGGCAATGGAGGTGCTGGTAGCTGAGTTTGGCTCCTGAGGTATGACAGTCGGTGTCTGTGGGACTGAGAGGAAAGTCTCCCATTGTTACACACAGTCCTGTGTTTTCAGCCAAATTACCTACAAATTCATGAGTTAACCCAATTGCTTATTTTCACTCAGGTTGCTTATTTCCATAGAGCAAGTACAGCAGGAAATACAGAATACTGGTGCAGTTTTAGAGCAACTGGTCCTCATAAACCAGAATAAAGTATCTGCTCAGCATTGGAAGCCCCCCATTTCCCTCACAGTCTGAACAAAACAAGATGCAGTCCTAGTACTGAGTCCACCCAAACCCAGCGCAGAGCATGTGCCTACACCCTCCACCAGAGAGAGATGTATGTACTGCTCCTGGAAATGTGAGCAGGGGAAAGGACCTGCTACACCAGGAAGGGATTCATGCAGTGTGTCAGTGCCGCTGACAGCGGCAGGGATGTGCTTCAGGCAGAGAACTGCACTGGAGGGCAGGAGGCTCCCTGCAGCCCTGGGTCTACCTCTGCCCTGGGGTGGACTCCTACGGCACATGCACAGCTTGGCACTCCTTCCTGCCGTGGTCATTTCCCCACAGACCCAGGGAACTGAGAATCCTCAGTGTGCAGGTGAACCTGAACTCTGCCAAAGCACCTGAACCCCATCGGGCTACCAGGATCATTCCTCACAAAGTGCTTCAAAGATTTCAAAGGCTCCCCAGATTTCACACAAACTTTGTCTCCTGATCAATACAGATCCAACCCCAGATGAGATATTGTTCCCCTCTGTGATTATGTCATAAAAGAGAGGGAGGGGAGAGAAAGAAGCAAAAAGCCCCAAAAGATGATAATTGTTAAAGTGATTGCAGGGAACGAAAATACATGGTTCTATTTCTTCACCCAGTAAATTTCCATATTTCATGAATTCTCTTAGAATCTCAGCAGAAAGCTTTTGCTTTCTTTCAGTTATCTCCACAGTAATGATGATGATGATCCCCTGTGGCATGAACAAGGCAAATGCAGATGCTGGCTGTTTCCTTATGATTTATACAGAGAGCTACCAGTACAGTAGCATTACATCTGCTTCCCATTGAAAAAAAATTATCCTTCTTATTGCTAAAAACAATCCTCATTTTGTCTTTTGACTGCATCTAGAGTTGGCAATTAAAAAATTTATCATCCTTAGGAAAATACTTCCTTTCAGTGGACGCGGTGGGTATACCATTTTTTTCCCCATGAAGTTGCCTAGAAACCACTATTTTTGATCACAGAAACCCCACAGTTGCAAGATTTATTATTATGCCAAATCTGAACAGAAGCTAGTTTACTGAATGAAACTTCTGAAAAAAAATCGTAGATCGAAATTCAGTTCAGCAACGTTGAGAAACATTTGATTTCTAATTTCCTTTTGCTTAATATGAAACAATTTGAAAATAAGCAATTTCTGAACAAGAAGCTGAACTATTCTGTTCAGAAACAGAACATTTATGCATTGTACTTTTTTAAGTGGTCCCTTTTAAAGTGAATTTTAATGAAAAAATGAGGTATTTGCAATATGAGTTTGACTAAAATATATTTTTCAACAGAAAATTGGGATATGTTCTCGTCAATTCAGTTTTCATTGAAGTGCTGTGGTGTAAGGAAGTTTTCTGTCATGCTACGTAATCTCCACAGCCCCTGGGAGAAAAATAATAATCCATATGTCTTCCAATGTAATAAGAAACAATATTTCCTTGGTTTTGTGTAGTTGAAGAAGGAGAGCAGATACATTGCTCTGTGACTCTACGGGAAACTTTTTTGCAATCAGCGAAGGTCCTCGCCTTCCAGTATAAAAGGCCAGGACTTGCAGTGGGCTTTGGAAATAATGATTTTTAAATTTTTAAATTATTCCCACTCTTCTATTCCCAGGCAGAACCTGGGTTACGTCATGCTCAATTGCATGCTGCAAGGGTTTTTTGAGCTAATGCATTTCTGGATGGAAACGGATTACATGAAAGAAGGAAGACTTTGAGGGAAAAGGGCGTTTCATTAGTGGATATGGAAAATTTGGAAAGGGAGGGCGTTTTGAAGGAAAGATGTTTCTGAAGTGGTGAAAATACTGTTTTATGAAATTGTTCAGTAAAACACCATACTTTCTGAAGGAAAATACATGGATTGAAGAAACCTGGCACATTCATATGTATTTCGTCATATGACTTAAGTCAAATAAAATTCTGACTGTCTGAAAATGGTCTCCAGTATGTGAAAAATTAATGTGTTCAAGCCATTCAATTCCAAGTCAAGTTTCATGTATACATGTAACTGTTTTCCTTCAGGGAGGGTGTAACCTTGAAAAAACAAACTTTCAAATAAATAAGAAAAAACTCATCAATTTTTTTTGTCTACTGCTTGCCAAAGTAAAAATCACAATAGCAGTTGAAATACTTTGCAGTAAAGGTGAAGACAGAAAACTAGGTATGTTAGAGATTAAGTAAGCATAAAGGATAAGGATCTTTGAAGTTCTCTTACTAGTGGACAATTATTCATCTGCAGTTTGTCAAGCAAACTGGTCTGGAGCCAGCAAACACAGTAGCTAATGTAAACTAACTCAGAAAGCAGGCTTCAGCAGTTTAGGGAAATATACGTTGGAGTGGCTTGTGGGAAAAAGGAATACATGGATCTGTCCTCCTGTATGACCTTGCCAGTAGGCAGCAGCCCAGGAGGAATGAACGGTTGCACCCATGGGACTGCAAGAGGAAGTTTAGGAACGAAGCCAAGACACATAGCACATTTACACCAGCAAGTAAACTGACAGAGTGAGTTACAAAAGTGGTCTTTTTATCTGACTTCTTAAAAAAATGACACTGCGATAATGCTGCGTGCACAAATGCCTGTCCAGCTTCACCTGAGAAGCTTCAAATGCCACAGGCAAATTCGTACTCATCTGACAAGGACATTAACATCTCAGATATATTTGAGTTCCTCCAGGTCTAATAAAACTAGCGGTGTGGAGGAGAGAGACAATCTCCCCATACTGACACTGCTAAGTGCATTCAGCCCTTATTAGACACTAGAGAATCTGCACAAGGTGGGCACTTCTCAAAGGTCCCATTAGTCACTTGAAAATCCAGCCAATGAGCAAAGCACCTTAGGGAATCTAATGCTCTAGTTTCAGTGCTCAGGGACCAAACACGTCAGAAAGGGGCTTCACTTCAAAAGCCAGGGAGTGACTATGCTGGCAGTGGCGCATGTGATGACAAATGGGGGGTCACAAAGCATGACAGTGAGATGTGACATCCCTAAACCAATGTTCTCTTGAAAAAGAAACCCTGGAGTGAGGTCCTATTATGAAGAAAATGAACCACAAAATGGTGCTGACAAGATCTTCGTTGACGGCTGTCCAGATCTAGATAATACACCTATATATACAGGCAGAGCAGAAAGCCCAGTCAGCCCCTTTTTCAAGGGCATGAAATATCAGACAGAGGTAAGTAAACCCCTTTGTCATGTGCAATGTTCATTACTACCCTCCCAAGCAGAGGCTGTTTCCAGCTATAGTTAACCACTTTCCCTTCACATCCCTTGGGAGTTTCAGGTGCCTCCATTCACTTGTGACAAGTCCAGGGACCTCAGACATCAACCAGCCCCCTGCTCTCATTCCACATCAGGCATTCTGGGGCTGCCACCCTCAGAGGAAGAGAGCTCAGGAGACCCTTTGGTTGCTTCTTCTATCCCTGCGTGCAAGGAAAAGCAACTTTTTTAGCCCCGGGAGATTTACAGATCGAGACCTTCAGCTTGTCTGAGGTACAGATGTCTGAACTGATGCAAGAATCCCCCAATTTAGCACTCCTCCCTCTGTTGCTCATCTTACTGTACCTACTATAAGCCAAACACTTGTGCACAATTAAACTTCATTTTATATTCAGCTCTGATTGCTAATTACATGGTTTGGAAATCTACACTTCTCAAATAGATTCTATTTTTAGCTTCCTAAAATTTCCAAAGCATTGCCAAAATGTTAGCTTTTGTGAAGATGATATCCAGAGTTTCTTACCAGCCACGTGTTGCAAGGAGTGTTGGTTGCTTTGTCCTGGACTGTCTGCATAGTGCTCGAACAGTGAAAAAGCACTGGGCACCTTCTCTAAAGAGAGAGTGGTATCCATTGCGGAAAGTAACCTAATTGGAAGAAAACACATATCTGTCCATAGAAATCCTTTGTGGTATTGCATAGTTTTCCAAAGGCCAGAAGCAAAGGCCACATGACTTACGCTTCTCTAAATATTTCCTGTGAACTTGAGGACAGCGTGCAAGGAGACGCTCTTTCCCTGATTTTGAACATTTAGACCATACTGCAGTTTTGAGTTGGAAGCACAGTGAGAGTGCACATGGTCTGTTTACACTTAACCCATGAGAATGTGAAGATGTGGAAGTTCACAGCAAGACTCCCAAGAACACAGGGCTTGGGCTTGCTAATGCAGTGCCTTTAAAGGTTACAAACCTTGGAGCTAACTACAGCAGCTGACTCCATAGATGTAACGTAAAGCAGCTGCTTGTGGCAAGCCAAAAAACTTGAGAGGGAAGATAGATTCCACTTAATTAGCCCATACTTGCTGGGTTTCTTATATTAAAAAAACCCAAAACATTTTTAACTCTGGGACAGAAGCAGCCTCAAGAAAGTGGAAGAAATTTTTTTTTCAGGGCATCTGAATTTTATCTTTCTCCCCTTCATTTTTTTCAGTCACTGAAGTAGTTAATTATGCATCATATTAGCAAAGCACAACATATATAAAATACACTTTCTTTAGAAAACCATGCATTTTTAAATAGACTTGTTCTTAAACTATTTTAGGTAGACAGGTATTATCAAACTAAAGGAATAACCAAGACCATGCACCAAACAGAATAAACTTTATTGTGTAAGTAAAGAAGATCAAGTGGACAGAAAGCCTCGGAAAATCGTTTTGTCCCGTTTTACCTGCTCTAATCATATGCAATAAACTAAATTCAGATCCATGGCCAGACAGTTTGACTTGCAACAGGTGAGTCCAGATTTATAGTTCTGATTCTGGAAATTAATAGAAACCTTGAAGGGGTGTTTGTCACCTTCTCTTCAGATCGCTCTCCTGGGGTAATCTGACTGCAAACTGAAACCCTGGTGTTACTGTTGTGCCCCAGCCTGTGTCAGCATGCATATCCCTGTGATGGCTGAGGCAGCACAGACTAGGGTATGTTTGGTTTGCACTGCACAGTGCCCAAGCCCTCTGGGGAAAGTCAGGGGTGGTGGGGTGGGCAGTGCAGTTTGGGGGGCTTGCATGGGAGAAGCCTGGAGCCAACCAGTCTGAATGTTTTTCTTTTATCCTAGAAAATTTATTTGGGGAATATGGGCTTATGACTGATCACTTCTCTCATAAAGGATGGGACTTGCCAGAGTAACTCCCTTGAGAAAATCCCACTTGGCAGAAAACTGTTTGTGATTGTATGCATTTACTGCTGTGTACAGGCAGACCATGATGCAGCCGTGATGAGGCACCAGCCCTCTGACACACCCTGAATCAGGCAGTGCCAGTGGAGAGCCACAGGAAAACATCAGCTCATAGTCTCCTAGTCAGGTTTGGAAATCTGCTTAACCTCATTTTTCTGGAGTTTTGTTCAGAAACATAGTCCAGCTACCTGTATTGCTTTGTGTTATAACCTTTCAGAGGCCAAGTGATACAGAACCAGACTAGTGAAAAAAGAAACAGTTCAGTGGTATGTCTGATCAGTCTAAAAGGTGGACACATGGTCAAAATGGTTTTTGTATATGTATGTATATAATAACTGAAAGGAGCATCTGTTTAAAAATGTCTGTGTAGAGATTTAAAATTGAGGTGATGTTTTAGCATGCTATTTGTTTAATTAATGCATCACAGAACATGTGCAAAATGCTTCAAAACCAGTCAGTTACAGCAACAAGTATAAAGCCACTTTTCTAAATTTCATTATTTGCAAGGTTTATAAAGGTAGCTCTGATTACTAGCAGTGTGTTTTCAAAGCTTGCAAATACTAAATGAAGCATCTAGCATGCTAGGCCTTGTACTCACTACAGTGCATTTAACCCATGCTTCATGTACCTTTTATTCAATTCTTTAGATGACTAGGAAGGGAAGGAAAAAAAAATGTTAACAGTTTTCAAAAACCCACAAAGTGCTGAAAAGCCAATCATGCTCATCTAACAGTCTTTCTACTCTCCACAGACATAAAACACCCAGCTTTATTGACTTGAGATTGTGTGGAATGCTGTGCATTCACACCAGCAGAGAATTGGTTTCCTTCGGAATATTTAATTTCAAAGCTCTGGCTCAGCAGGGTATTAGAGTATAAATCTTGTTTTAAGGGCCTGAGGGTTCAGTATTCAATATCTAGGTTTAAAAACAGAGCACAGTCAAGTACTTTCTTAAACCAGGACTTTTAGAGAAAGAAACCACTTGCACATTAAGAATAGTTAAATCCAAATTCTGGCTAAAATGTCCTTCATAATTTCTTATTACTAGAAGCTGTGTGAGATTTGTACTTATGGAGTGAGAGTTTGTCCCATGGCCCAGGACTCTTCAGCTAATGTTTCCTGGCCTGTGAACAAAAAAAGTTTCTGTCCTTTATCACTAACAGAAGGGAGCAGGGAATCTAGTAATTTTCATAGCCCCACAAAAGAATTACAGATTACAAAGTTATCGTTTTGCCAAAGCACTGACCCTCACAAAATCAGGAAAATAATCTAGATTTTTCGTCCATCCCAAAATAGCCAATCTACCAGAACAATTCCTTGGTTACAGGATACTACGATGTTCTGTGGCACGGAGCAGGGAAGAAAGCCAAATATTGGTCCATCATTTCTGTAGCTGCTGGGGCATATATGGGCTGGGCAGTTGTATTTCAGAAGCTGATTTATTTTGCATGAGTGATCAGTCTTTAGACAGTAATTTGACCTTTTTATTTCTGGCATTCTGGATCATTTCTCTGCAACTTCCAGGCCACATGCTAATTCCATAACGGGGGAAGATTATTATCCCAGAAAATCCATCCTCTTTGAGACTGGTAATACACTTGTGGAGAGAAGAAAGTAGCATGGCTCACTTAAGGACACAAAGAACAAGAACAGTTTTGGAGGACCCCGGACCTGCAACAACCTCTGAACAAATTTTAAGACTGATGACTGTATGAGTTAGGCAGGCCCAGTCCTGCAGATTCACTGGAGACATTTTTAACATCCAGAAAGGACCATTAGAGACATGCACCTCACATGCAGAGCCTTCAGCCTATCCCACTGTGTTGGTTTTACCCCAGTCAACCAACACAGCCCCTCTCTGTTTTTCAACAGTAAATATTTATCACAGCCTCAGTAATTTGAGTGCGTAGATACTGTCCATCTGCTCATTAAAAAAAAAAAACCAACCCAAAAACACACAGCAAAAAACCCTAAAACCCAGAAACAATTTTACTTTTCAGTTACGTTTTCTTGTTTCAAAAATCACTTCCTTGTTGTTTATTATTATACATAATATGTGTTTTATTTTTCATACAGTAAAATACCTAAATACTCCAATGTCTCTTACTTCTCAGTGATTAATTCTAGATATATTATCAAACTGTCTTTTCACCTTCTTATAAAATGAACAGAACCATTTTAGTAGCATAAGTCACATTTTTGTCCTGTGCATCATCTCTACAGTTCTCTCTGAGAATTCCCACATCAAAAGCAAATGATCCAGCAGCTTCAGGGTGGAATAGCTGAGCTAGCAGGATTTAGCTATCTTAAAAAAAAAAAGTAAATAACTCATTGAGACCCTAGATACAGAAGTCCTTTCCTAACTAATATCATAAAAGCTACGGCATGAAAGCCAATTTTACTTACATTTAGGAAAACAAATCCATCCACTTCATCTGTTTCTTTTACTGTTGTCTCCAAAGTTTCCTTTGCTGAATCAACAGTTTGCTGGAAATTTACCATCTGTTCATACAGGTACTCCATTTTCATCTTCTTCACTTCCTCAAAGTTCTCTGATTTCTCATCATATTGTGCTACCACTTTCTTGAGCATCTCTTCATTCTGCTTTTCCAATAAGTCTGCATTTTTCTTACAGTTTTCCTACAGAATAAAATGACAACATTAATGAATATACAGAAATTCTCAATTACCTATACATGAGCCATCCAGCAGATTCATTCTGGCACATTGACAATAAGACAATTTTATTTCTGCAAGCAAACTCCTCTGGGAGAAATATCTGTAGAGAAATACATCAAAACCAACAACAGAATAACAGCTTTTTTTTTTTTTTTTTTTTTTTTTTTTTTTT
>VZRS01004535.1:38456-106433 GCA_013398055.1 Ifrita kowaldi | reverse complement strand
TTTTTTTACTGTTAGGGTTTAAAATTAAACTTTAATATTTGAGCACTGAGATAGGAAGTCTGACAACAAAATAGCTAAAAATCTATACTCACAACTGCAGTTAATACAGTTCTCAAGGCTTAAGAACTTGGGCAATCAGAACTTAAGATACTGGCCAGCTAATTTAAATGCTTCACATGGGATTCTAAATAAAGACATAGTGAGAGCTTTTTATAGGCAAAAACAAAATTAAGGGAACTTTTTCCTTCAGCGTTTGACAGTTACATATTCCACTTTGCAGTAATGTGCAAAAAAGCAATCTTTTTCTTCCTCCAAAGTTAACACCTTTCAGTGAACTTCCAGAGAAGTCAGTTTGAGGACTGGAGAAACAGCCCATTTTAGTGGAAGCAATGATGTTGCACAACAAGGCAAGCATATCTTAGAAGCAATCTTGTAGAGGGAAAGAAAACTAGTGTGATAAAACACAGGACTTACTTCAACTGAGTTAAATCGCAATTCAATATCACTCACAAACTCTTCAATCTTCATCGACTTTTCTTCCAGTGCTGTTAGCAATTTGCTTAACTGATCCTGAAATTTAAAATATTTCGGTAACTTAGGCAGGTTGTTTTATAGACTTTTTACACAGAATTTATTTTAGGTGAATATTTTCCTTTCGCCATGAGCCACCATTGGAACAATTGCTGAGTAAGTTCAAGTATCACCCTGGCTACAAAGACAAGCACAGAAATAGCAGCTGGAACAGTCACAGAACTGTTTCCAAACCAAAAAAGTGAGCTCAGTTTGATAAGGTGCCGTGTCCATACAAGCTGTTGAATGGTATGAATTCCCATGCAGCTTTGCCAGAGAGTGAGGGTACTCAGAGCCTCATGAATGCCCTTGAGAGGTCACAGGAACAAGCCCATAAAAAGGAAGATGACAAAGGTAGTTGTGAGGGTAATAGATTGTACAGTGTCATGGCTTTTTAAATTAGAATTTTAAAGATAGGTATCTGTCTCTATATAGATCGATATATAGATAAATAGATATCCCTTTATGTATGTATATGTAAATAGATATCCCTGTATGTGTATGTACAGATATATATCTATATAAAATTCCTATGAGCAAGAAATCATCAAAATCACTGATTGAGCTATGTGGAAACAAAAGCAGCCCAAGGCACAACAGGCATCCGAGACAACTCAGAACTTTTTCTTAGTCCTTCTTGACCTTTTATGAAAGCAAGTTGTTCAACTGCTCTGCAGAAATTCATAATTTATAAAAATGCTTAGTTTTAATTTGATGGCATAAATCTAAAAGGAAGGTTGTCTTCCTTTGTAACAGCTTCTTATTATGACAGAATTTCACAGCTAGATCTGCAGCAAAAAAGCGCATGACTTTACATTTATTACAAATGTCACATTGGACAATACAGGTGAAAGCTCACTTTAAAAATATTTAGGGCAAATCATCAAGACTTGGAAACAAATTTCTGTTTGTCAAGATGAACTATAAAACCTGACAGATGCCATCCGTAGCTCATTTAATTTACTGTGAAGCTATGTTCTTACATTTTTTGAGCAAGAATAATAAAAAATAATTAAAATAACTTTAAAAATCATGCAACAAGCATTTTGCTATCTTAATGTTTTCTCAGTAATTATACAGAAGTAACAAGAGACATACAAATGCAGTCTCAGAGTAACCTGAGCCCTGAGTGTTAGAAATCATGTGAAGCCAGGCCTGCACTGCAGCCAAATTTAATATTGGCTTCATGTCCGTGCTCCACAGCCAGAGAATGATATCATGGGATGTCTATTTGCAGCTTAACTTGACTCGCTGTAATGCAGGCACATTTGAGGGGTGGCTGGGGTCTGTGACTTAATTACTGACTTGCTTATGGCTTGTTATCACTGCTAAGGCAAGCATGAATGGCCATATATAAAAAGCAGCTCTACATCTGCACACCACGGAGATAGTTTGCAAGTATTGATATTTGAAACTGTCACATTGACTCCTCCTACTTTTGATTTCTCTCTTCTGCATATGAGGACATAAAGATAACATAAATACTACCAACAGAAGCCCTCCTGGAATTTCAGTGAAGTGACACAAAATCTGTATTTCTTTCAATGAACATGTGCCAAGAAAGGGACCTCACCTTTCATTTGTCGCCAAGACTCTCACCTTTTACCTCACATTTACTGGGGTGAGAGTAAATAGCTGGTAACCAAGAAAGGAACACCTGTATGATATGTTCACTTGTACAGGAACAGATCTGATATGGGAGAAGTGAGGTATCACATTCATGTTGTTTTCACAAGCAGAGCTGCACTGTAATGAACAATAGCTTCCTTAGAAAAAGCATTTTCACTAGTATTGGTAGCAATGGACTAGCCTACTGAAATGGAGGGCATTTTATCTGTCTTTTAAGGGGGAACAGCTTAGAGATAGTGGCAAGAAGTAGGACTTCATAAACTCCTACCTGTCCTGACACTACAATGCTATTGGCACAGATGACAATGATTTGGGTTGGAAGGAGCCTTAAAGACCATCTAGTTCCAATTTCCTTGCCATGAGCAGAGACACATTCCATTAGACCAGGTTGCTCAGAACCCCATCCAGCCTGGCCTTGAACACTTCCAGTGGTGGGGCATCCACAACTTCTCTGGACAACCTGTTCCACTGCTGCACCACCCTCACAGTGAAGAATTTTTTTCCCTATGTCTAACATAAACCTGCCCCCTTTCAGTTTAAAGACATTCCCCCTTGTCATGTCACTACATGCTCTTGTTAAATATCCCTCTCCAGTTTAAGGCCATCTTGCAGATGAAAATGAATGGAACAGAAAACAGGTTGGCACTTCAACAAAACTGTGCAGTGTAATTTGTCTAACACCTCCAAGCTACCAACGCATGTAGGTGGGACACGGAACACTTTATGGTGATACTGGTCTCCACATATGGAGGTTTCTGTACCTTGTCAAGTGAAGTGAGCTGCTGTTACTCAAGTTTTATTTTCATAAGAACAATGTTCTTCCCATTTCTCCCCCTACATATCAAAACCAGAACGGACTTACACATATAAGAAGGCTGAAAGATGAGAAGTCTGGTAACAACTACGTATAAACAAGGCCATTCAAACTTCTGAATAAATTAAAATACCAGCTTAGCAAGCCTAGGGCTCCAGAGCATACCTTAATAAGATAGTCTCCCCTCAAGACCTCTAACAGGTGTTTAGGAATAGTTTGTATTTTATAGATACTGCAACTTGGCTTCTGGACTGCTCTTTGAAGCCTCTCCCCTTGACAATGCAAGAGGACTGAAGAAATTAGCCTTAGTAGCTCCTTTTCTTACCCAAATTAATTCTTACCTTCATCTTGGCTGCAGCATCATCTAGTGTTGTGACTTCGTGGTCTTTATGCTCTCCAAAAAGCTTGTCAATAGCAGATATTGGGCATTTGCAGTGGTAACAGTAAGTGTCTACTTGCACTTTCTTCAGTTCTCTTTGTGGGCTCTCAACTTGAGGAATGTTTGTTGCTGATTTTTCAGGACACATCACTACAAAGCCTGAATCTTCAAGCTCAACAGGTGTTCTTTGTTCTGGCTCATTAACAAATTCATAACTATCAGCAGCATGATCAAAGGAGTCCCTATCTTCAAATAATAGCTCCTCGTGTGTAAATTGAGATGATATTTCATCTTGCAAAAGCTCTTCTTGTGTAATCACATCATAGTCCATTGACTCAGCAAGATCCTCATAAACATCAGGGTGCTGCTCCTCTATTTGCAAGTCTGGATTCTCTGTTTGCTGAATGGTAGGGACACAGGACAGATGTTCCTGAGTAAACTGATCATCAACACTGTCTTCAGTGGGAGCCCTGACATATGGAACGTACTTTTCCATTTGAGGAACTGCTGTTACATCTTGCTGTTCTTCTTGCTTAGTGCCAGCTACTTGATACACAGCTCCCTGATAATCCACTCGTTGACTGTATGCTTGTTGACTTGACTGCTCTGGCAACTCCTCCTCAGTTGTTTCTACTGGTACGTTTTCTTCTTCTCTTTGTTCACTGGTATCAGTTCTTGCTTCTGAAAGAACTGTTTTGCTTCCAAAAGGAATGGCATGCATTGGCTTGCAAATTGTTGCTTGAATGTTGCTGTCAACCTGGATTTTGTCTCTCTCCATAACACCTCTTTCTGACAGAACCTCAGTTCTGACATATTGAAAATCACCAGATCCCTGCTCCTGCTTGTTCTCTGAACTCCAAACCAAAATTCCTCCACTAAAGGACTCATCTTCAGGTATCTGATCTTTTTGAGGCCCTATGGCCTTACTTGGAATTTCATCTTTAAGAATATATTTTTCAAAATATATTCCAGTTCCATCATCTGTGTCTGAATTTCTACTAGGGAAAGAAGCATTAGAATTACCACTTTCTTCGTCAGAGGGAGTCTCATCCTTTGTCTTTTCTCCTACTGCTTCTGCATAGAGGTCCTTGTATAAAAATGACAGAGCAGGTGGCTCCTCTAGAAGCTCTGGGTTAACTGCAGCGACAGTGGTAGGGAACAAGAGAGATCGTTCTAGCACTCCTTCTTCTGAATCAAAGAGTGGGGTCCCTGGTGACTTCTGTTCTTCTTCTACATTTGTAAAGATTTTACTGCTAGAATCAATTGACTTCTGCAGTGGTAAAGGTCTTGAAGCCTCTGCATAGAACTGCATTTTGCTTTCTCCTTTTACGGTACCATAAAAGACTTCATCCATGTCCTCAAGTAAGGAAAACTCTTCCAAAGTATCTTCCTCAGTACTTTCTTTAAAAGATTTGGCTTCTTCCATTGACTCATTGGGATCTTCTGTCACAGGAGACAATGAAATACGTCTTTCAAATTGTGGCTGAATTGGGGATTTATCATCAATCAATGTGTATTTTTCAAAATAATCCATATCAGCAGTACTATTATTAGGATCCAGCATTGCATAATTATTGTATTCTGGCAACAGGAGGTTTTCTTGTTGAGTTTCTCCAGCTTCCTCAACATCATCCTTTTTGACTGGTTCTATTAGTTCATGGCTTTCAGTCTTTCCCAATACTGAGCTTTCTGAAATTTCTGTGGTTCTTCCAGAAGTTAGGGCTCTCTGGCCATCATCACCTAATTTTTTTCTAAATGAAGGATTTGTTTCCAAGTACTCTAATTTATCAGGCATGTGTTTACTTTCTTCTTGATCGACAGAAGAAATATGTGTAGGTGCATGAATATTGAGTATTTCATAACCTTCTGAAATGATATTAAATAGGTCTTTTTGTTCAGTAGTCTCTGGAGCATGCTGACTGTCTTCTACAGCACTTGCATGTTGCATTTTTTCCTCTTCTCCTCTCAGGTAATGTTCAGGCACTTCAGACATTTTTCCTACCTCCAGGTGTTGCATTGCTTCAATTTTTATCGGGGTTGAAGTACTGGTTTCATGCTCCAGAAGTTTATCTGGACCTTGATTATCTCCTACCAGAGATGGTAAATCATACTTTTGTGTACTGGGAGTAGTGTCTGAGGACTTCCTGGGAGGAAATTTATTTGATGCTGATTCAGAAACTGTAAATGTATGTCCCTTAGTCTCTGTAGTCCCATGAACTGTAAGTTCTGTGCCACTTCCAGCTGGGAATTGTTTTGATCCAAAATCAGAAGCTTCATTTGGAGAAAGCTGAATTCCTTGTGTGTCTGTATCTGTAGCCCCTATTGGACTAATTGAGCGAGCTTTCACCTCTTCTACCAGCCAGCTAGCCAGCCCGAAAGATGGAATATCTGGGTTCTGCTTTTCTTCAGAACTAAAGCTAAGGGACTTAATCTCTGTGGAAGAAGGGCTGCCCCATTCACCAGAATAATGCTGAGTTTTGTGTGTCACAGTTTCATGAACAGGGTCTGATGAAACAGCTCCCAGATGCTCCAAGGTTATGTGCTTTTGGTCTTTAAAACGTTGCATTTCACATCTATGCTCTCCTGTATCAATGCCTGAAACTTTGTTGGATTGCTTTCCAAGCATGTCTGCTACATCAGATAAAGACGATGCGATATTTTGTTTCTCTTCATCATCAGTGAAAGCCGCTGATACTGACTTTTCAAGTTCTGACTTTCCAGGTAATTTATGAAAAGGTATAAATGACTCTGATGACACTGCTTGCTGGTCTGCTACACCGGTCACCTTTGACTCCGTGGTCGCTGACCTTGGCACTGTCTGTATATCGGGTTGCATTTCTTGGTCATATTGCTCAGAAGTGAATTTGGGGGAACTTCTTAGCTGGTCTGGAGACAAATATATTGTGTCCAACAAATGAGATTCTGGCTTGTCTTGGTCTTGCACTCGAGACATACTCTCCAAGTGCACTGTCTTCAAGCTTGCTGTTTCAGGTGAACTGAGTTGGATTTTTTGCAGTTGTTTTTCATTGTGTGGTGGAATTACATCTTCACACTCTGATTGTATGGGCTGGGTAATAAGTGGCTGCATACTTTGCTTTTCTTGTTCTGCAAGGGACCATGTGGGAACCAAATATTCAGAGACTGGTTTTGAATAAGGTGAAACTTCTTGCTGACATGTTTCATCAGCTGAATAAAATGGAACTGAAGGTTCGGACTGCAGTTTTGAAGGCACAGTCAAATAATCCTGACTTTCTAGAGTTTCTATCTTATCTGTAGAATATGATAGATTTAGTTGTCCAGATTCTAATTGTGTAGCTGTGTGAAAGTAATGTGGAGTCTGTTCTCTCTCAGCTTCAGCCAAAATTTCACATTCAGCCTCTGACTTTGCAGCTACAGGCAAACGTAGAAGACTTTCTGTATTCTCTGCTTTTCTTGCAAAAAAGGATCCTGGCTCAGGCTGTGCAGTTTCTGAGTGCACTGTTTTACAGCGGGAGTAAGATGTATCTAAATGTTTGGGGGATGCGCCTCCAGTTACAGATGAAGACTTTGGACTTCCTTTGGGGCTTGTTTCAGAGACAGTGTGTGAAGCACCCAAAGGTACAGACTCTCTTTGTTCAGTAAGAGACGAATATGGTTGAGTTGTGTGGCTGTCTGCTTCCTCAGTGGAAAATGATAAATTTTGTTGTTCAGTTTCCAGCTGAGCACTTAGAGATGAAGGAGCACCAGTGTCTCGCTTCTGTGAATGTCCTGCTCTCAGTGGGGGCATTTCATGCTTTTCTGCTTTGTCAGTAGGACTTAATAAATCTGATTGTTTGAAGGCTGGTTGTGCAGTTGCCTGCTCCTCAGTCCTGACAAAAGTATGTGATACAGAAGGTGTTTCTGGCTGCTCTGTTTCAACATCAGAGGACTGCAAACTAACACACGGCTGTTCAGGTTGGACCCCATCCCTCCACTTTGTTTCACCGCTGAAATATGGTATCTCTGGATGCTCCAGCTGGGCAGTCTGTGGTTGCTGTGCCTTGCCATAGGAGTATGATAAATCTAGTGGCTTTATTCCGTGAGTCTCTGCTTTGCCAAGAGAGTATGACAAATCTGGATGTTTTGAATTCAGTTGTTTTGGTTGCAACTGCTCTGATTTTCCCGTGGAATACAAAAAATCAGAAGGCGTGAACTCTGCTTGATCAGTGTCCTGTTTTTCTGTTTTGCCAGAGGAATAGAAGAAGTCTGGGAACTCCCCTTCCACTGGGGATGTATTTCGTTGCTGTTCCATGCCACGAGGAGTTGAAAACACTGGTTGTTCCAATTTTAGTTGTACTATTTCCTCTGGGTGTAGTGTATAGCTTCCCCTCTCCCGTTTGACATCCAGCTGTGCACTTTGCTTTTCTTCACTACCAGAAGAGGACAAATCCATGTGCAGTACTTTGGCCATGGCCTCCATGACATTTGGATGTTCTGACTCTGGTAGGGCAGCCCATGATGGCTTTGTTTTGACAAACGAATGCGACAAACTCTGTTCTTTCAACTCTGGCTGTGTTGTTTTATGAGATTCTGCTGTGCCAACAGAGGAGGGCAAATCTGCATATTCTGATTTTGCTTGGGAATTTTGCAGTCCTTCTGTTTTCTCCATAGAGCACTGCAGCTCAGGGTGTTCTGCCTGCATTCGTGCATCTTTCCATTGTTCTGCTTTACTGAGAGAGGATGAAAACTCATCTGTCTGTTCTTTCTCTGGTTGAATCTTTTCTTGCTGTATTGTGCCAGTGGAATGAAATAAATCCGGGGACTCCAAATCCTCATCAGCAATTTGAGTTTGCTGTGTTTCACCAGCTGAACATGATAAATCCATTATTTCTGCCTCTGGCTGGATGATTTCATGGTGTTCTAATCTGCCAGCAGATAAATCTGAACGGTGTGATTTTGCATTTAAAGTTTTTTGTTCTGCCTCACTAAGAGAATGACATAATTCTAAATGTCCCAGTTCTGCCCGTGCTTTCTCGCCTTGTGCAGCTTTTTTGAAAGAATGCAAAAAGCCTGGCTCCTCCTCTTCAGCAGTTTGTCCTTTCTCTGTTGTGCCAGGCCAAGATGACAGATCTGGTTTTTCTAACACTGGTTGTGCAGTTCCTTGTGGCTTTCCTTTGTCGATGGAATGCAATGAATCAGGATGCTTTGCCTCTGCTTTTAGCATTTCTCTTTGCTCCATTTTTCCACTCTGGGATGGTGCATCTGGAGCTTTCTGTTTCTCCTTTGCAGCTTGTGGATGCTCTGCTGTGCTGACAGACTGTTCCTCTTTAGAGCATTCCACAGCTGTGTGCTCCATCCCTCGTTTTCCCACTTCCGTGGCCAGGGGTGCCGAACTTGCGTGGCCTGGCTCCAGCTGTGCAGGTGGGAGTTGCTCCATTTTGTCATGACCATACAATGCACCTGGCTCTTCCAATCCCAGCTGGATTGTTTCCTGCACTTTCCTGAGGGAACGTGCTAGACCAGGGTCAGGTTCAGGTTTCAGCTGTGATGTTTGCAGCCCTCCTACTTTGAAAACAGAGTAGGGCAGATCAGGAAGTTCCTGCCCCGGTTCTGCCCTTTCCATTTCCTCTGCTGTACCCATGGAAGGTGACAAATGTGAAAATTCCGCTTCTGGCTGGACTGCTTTCTCTTCCATCTGTCCAAAGGGATAAGTTTGCTCTGTTTCTTGTTGTACTCTTCGTTGTACCTCTGTGTTGTCCAGAGGACATACCACATCAGTGTGCTCTGCCTCTGGTGGTATCATTTCATCATCTGGCCTATCAATGGAAAATGATAAATCTGGTTGTTCCAAGCCCTCCTGGGTATGTTCTAAAGCGTCCCTTTTATCAGGAGAATGTGGTAACTTTTCTTGCTCTAACTCCTGCTTTGTGGCCTTCCGCTGCTTTTCTCTGCCAAAAGAAAGTCTTCTGTGTTTTTGATCCAATGGTGCTACTTCTTCCTGGCTTGTCTCACCAGTGGAATGTGACAAATCAGGATGCTTCATTTCCCACAGTGCAATTTCTGGATGTTTTGACTCTGTTTGTGCAGTTGCTGGAGAAGCTCTTTTTCTAGCAACTTTAGGCAATTCTTGATGTTTAGACTCAAACTTTTGAGTTGATTGTTCTTTGCCTTCACCAAAGGAAAATGATAAATCGGAATATTTTGAATCCAATTGTGGAGCTTCTTGCAGGTTTTCTTGGGCATCAGAACATGACAGATTTGGGTATTGAGATTCTACTTCCATACTTTCATCCTGTGCGGCTTCACCCAGGCTTCCTTGTGAATCCAAACGTTCTGATTTTTGCTGGGTTTCTCCCATGGAGTATGAGAGCTCTGGATGTCCTGACTCCTGTTTTACAATGTCACCTTGTTTTGGTTCACCACTGTCACATGAAAAAGCTGGGTGTTCTACCATTACTTGTTCAGTGTCTTGTTGCTTCAAATGGAATGGTAAGGTTGGGGTTTTCAGCATTTTTTCTTGATTGTGAGAGGAACATGTCAAATCTGAATGTTCTGAAATTATTTCCATTTCCAGTGGGCCTTCTTTTTCACTGGAAGAAGGCAAAAATGTTTGCTCCAGCTCTGGATGTACTATTTCTTGCTGCTGTGATTTGTGTTGTATGATTTCCTTCTCTGTTTCTGTACTTACATAAAATGTTTTTTCTGGACGTGCTGGCTCTGTTTGCATTTCTTCTTCCATTTGTTTACTGAAGGAATATGGCAAAGATGGATGCACTAACCCTGGTCGAGCTATTTCTTGCTGTGCCAAATTAATTTGGTCTATAACCTGTGGCTCCTCTTTACCCAGGCTTTCTGAAATATCTGAATACTCTGTTTCCATCTGCTCAGCTTCTTGTCGGTCTGTTTCCTGCTGTTTCACCTCTCTTTGTACTGTATCTTGTTCCATTCTGCCGAAGGACCATGAAACATCTGGCTGGGGCACGGTCAGTGGTGGTGATTCCTGTTGCTGAGTACCAGCAGTGGAACAGGAAGGAAAATACTGCTCCTGCTCCATTTGTGGCATTTCCAAGGACTTTGCTCTGTCAGTCAATTGTGACCCCAAAGTTTCTGAATCCACTCCTTTTTGCATGACTTGTCCAGTGGTAAATGATAAATTCTTCTTTTCTGAAGCTACTTGTACATTTTCACGTTCCTCTGCTGCACTAGTGAAACGTGATGGCTCTGGACCTTCTACGTTTCTTTGTACAGCTTCTTGTACCATTTCTCCCTGGGAATACAGTGAACCAGTTTGTTGCAGCTTTGGTTGCAATTTTTGATGTTCTGCTTTGCCAGTGGAAGATGTTGTCTCTGGCTGTTCCACCTTCAGTTGTGAAGTTTTATGCTTCTGTTCTTTTCTGGTAGAATGTGGCCAAACCGGATGCTCTGACTGCAGCTGAATAGTTTCTCCTTGCACTGCCATGGCAGAGGAATCCAGCTTACCTCCAGACTGTGAATTGTGCTGTACAGGCTGTGGCTGTTCTCCTTTGCCACTTTGTGACAGTTCTTGCTCCTTTGTTTTATTCATGGGATATGGTAAATCTGAAAATGCTGTTTCCAGATACTCTGTTTGTTGTGTCTCAGCCCTTCCAGTGGAATCAAATATATCTGAATGTACCAATTGGAGTTCTGTACTGTTTTCTTTCTCTGCTTCCTCCATCAAAGATGATAAATCTGAATGTACCAGTGCAAGCTCTTCTTTCTCTTCTTGTTTTTCCTCTTCAGGGGAATAAGATTGTTCCAGTTCAAAAGGACTGAATGCTTGGTTTTCTATTTCTTCCCTGGAAAGCAAAACCTGATGTTCCATTTCCAGCTGTGTACTTTGCATTTCCTTGACTACTTCCTTGGTTAAAGAAGAGTCTGGCTGACCCATCCCCAGCTGTGCACTCTCTGATTCCACCATTTCTTCTCCGGAATATGACAGATCTGAGTGCTCTGTCTCCAGCTGTGCACTGTCTGATTCCACCACTTCTTCCCTGGAAAAAGAAAAGTCTGGATGCTCCATCTCCAGCTGTGCACTCTCTGATTCCACTGTTTCTTCTCTGAAATATGATAGATCTGAGTGCTCTGTCTCCAGCTGTGCACTTTCTGATTCCACCACTTCTTCCCTGGAAAAAGAAAAGTCTGGATGCTCCATCTCCAGCTGTGCACTCTCTCGTTCTTTTGTTTCTTCCTTGGAAGAAAATTCTGGATGTTCTGTCTCCAATTGTGATGTCCCTGATTTCTCTGTTTCTTTTGTGGAAAAAAGCAATTCTGGATAGTCTGTATCTGGTATTGCACTCTCTGATACCTCTGTTTCTTCTTTGGAGTATGAGAAATCTGGAAGTTCTGTCTCTAGCTGTGCCCTTCCTGGTTCCTCTATTTCTTCCCTGGAAAAAGAGAAGTCTGGATGCTCCATCTCCATCTGTTCACCCTTCAATTCCTCTGTTTCATCCTTGGGAGAAGAGAATTGCAGATGCTCTGTCTCCATCTGTGTTGTCTCTGATTCTCCAGTTTCTTCGGTGGAATATGAAAGGTCTGGATGTTCCATCTTCATTTGCCCACCTTCTGCTTGTTTGTTTTCTTCAATGGAAAAATCAGAGAGTTCGAAATCTACTGCTTTATTTATAGCTGAAGTTTTCTGTGTTTCCTCTGTTTCTGTATGAGTAGCATATGAAATGCCGAAATATTTGGAATCTATATTATCAGGAATTGGTGGTTTAAATTTAATTCCTTGCTTATCTGTTTCCTGAAGGGAAAAGTCTTGTTCAGACTTTGTTTGGTTCTCCAAATGAACACTTTGAATTTCTGATGGTGGGGTCTTTTGACCCTCTTCTCTTTCAGCTGAATACATCAGACCTGAACTCTCTGACTCTGACAGTGCAGTTGTTGATGATGGACACTCGGTTTCTTGCTTCTCTGTTTCATTTCCAGAATATTGTAAAAGCTCTTGTTCAGACTCAGATTGTGCAGTTTCTGATGACTGAGGAATAATATCTTCCTGTCTTATTTCAGTTAGAGTGGAATATTTGGATTTAGCTGATAGATCATCAGGTAAGTATGGCTTCTCTGTTTCCCTCTCAGGATGTTCTGACGTGGATTCTGTAGGTAAAATATGCTGGAAGCGTGGTCTATCTAATTCATTAACAAAATCTGCTGAAACAGACTGTGATGCAGAAATGGGCTGAACTTCCTGCTTCTTCACTTCATCCAGATGATCTGATGCTGTCAGCAGGGGTTGGTCTGGCTTCTTGTTTGCATTTTTGGCTGAGGGAAGCAGCATTTGTTTCTCATCAGACTTGAGTGACATGGAAGTTGTTGACTCTGTTATTGATGTTTTGGCCACAGGTGAACGACTTTGCTGCTTCCTGGCTTCTTCTTCATTCTTCAGCAAGTGTCCTGAAACCTGATTTGGAGTCTCCAAAAGAGGTTGTCTGTCTTTTCTTTCTTCATGTTGAAGAGTTGATTCTTTAGTTTTATAAGGTTCAGTATTTTCAGATGAACCGTAATTTTTCTTAGTAAGCTGTTTTTCAAGAGGTGGTATTGGTGAAGAAAAGCTTTGATTTGCTTCTTCTGTGAGTTGTTGTCTTTGCTTCCTTCTTCTCTCTGAAGGTGTTTCAAGAATTTTACTTCTTGCTCCCAGAAAATGTGTTGGAAGTGTTGCTTCTGAGAACTTCTGCAATCTTTCTTTTACTGATCTTTCAAGGAATTTTTCAGAATCTCCTGAAGCCGAGCTACTTCTCCGGCTTCTGTTTTTCTCCAGTGTTTCAGGGGCTGGCCCAGTCCCTCCAAAAATTGAGTTGAACAGCTGGATTCTAGCTTGTACTGGTCCTCCAAGAATTGGACCAACTTTCCTCAGTCTGCTCTCCCTAAATATTGATCTTATTGGAGCACGTTTTACGGGCTCTTCTGCGATATTCTCTGGGTCTTCTTTGTTGTCCAACATTTCCTCATCTGTGTCTTGTGCTTCCACCTGCTCTACATTCAACATGGAGGCCTGCACATCTCCTAGAGCAGTTCTTGGTTCTTGCCTCTGCATTCCAGAAGAGTCACGTTTTTTATTGCTTGGGCCTCCCTTCGGTCTTGTAGCCATTGGCACCCTGTTTGAAGATTTGCGTGTCCTTTTCCGAACAATCTTGCCTTCATCCATGATAAAGATAACTTTTCCTGGAGGAGAACCTACTGGTGAACTTTCCATACTGTAAAGATCAGAAGCTGTACTAGTTTCTGAGGTCCAGGGAGTAGAACATCTGCTCGAGCTGGTTTCCCAGGTTATTCCACTGTCTTCACTTTGGCATGTTACCATAGAAAAGGAAGGGTTAGTCATGATGTACTGCAGCTTGGGTTTCACATCTTCACTTTGAATAAGATCTTTTAAACTAAAAACAAAAGAACAAATAACAAAAAAAGCTGTAAAAACACACAACAAATTAAATTATTGCAGGAAAAAGTGAAACTTTTTCATTAAAGCAAAAATAGTTTTCAAAGTTGTAAAAATATTGCATAAGCATAAATTTTGAAGTACAAGCATAAGAAAAGTCATATTTCATCTCACAACTATATTTTAGATGAATTTGTGTAAAACTGCATGTTGCAAGGTTAGTTCAATGAAGGGGAGGTGTTTAAATGATCCTGACAATGCAGGAAGAACAGTCTTTGATCTGACCTTGTTTTGCCAGTGTGAGATTGAGTTGATTCTGGGGCTATTCTCCAGCGTGTGTTTATCACACAGTATAAATTAAACCTTTCATTAAACACTTCAAAGATACTGTCAGTGTTTTAATAGCACCCACACTTGCTTTGCGCAAGTGTGAATGATTATACAATGCTCAAAGCAGCAGAGAGTCTATCCACTAGTTTGTTACTATCTTCTCATGTGTTTCATCCTCTAAGCACTCTAGATACCTAACAAAGTAATTTAGAATACATTCAACACTAAAATATACTGACACCTCCCCAACTGAAACTGCAATGTTTCATAAAGCTAGTTTTAAACCTTATGATGTGTAATCAATACACTATCATATACTGCAACCAAATCTCTCAGCTAAAAAAGTAAAAAGGCTGGAGAAAACCTTTTCTGAGAAGTTTTAGAAAAGAAAACTTCAAATTCTTCGAAGTCTTCAAATTAAGAGTGTAAAGATTAGCAAAAGCAATTAAAAGACAACGTGTGGAGCGTTTAGTATTTTTAGGGTTGCAATATTTATTAAAAAAAAAAACCAACTACAGAAAAGGTAATCAAAACTCAACCCCAGTATTTCCTGAGTAGACAATAGTTCATTTATGGAAATCACATTCGTAGCTGATGGAAAAAAAGGCGGAGTATCTTCACTACAAGACATAGTCTTCAGTAGAGCAGAATCAGTGAAGTCTCTGTCACTCCCGTGGAAGAACACACATCTATGGACATACAACGTCCTGCTTCCACTGAACAGAGGGAAGGGTCACTTTGCCCTTGATTAGGATAAAGCATTTCAGCTCAAGTGAAGAAATCTAGCTACTGACCAGGGACCAGAGAAGCAGAACCCATCTGACTAACTGCCAGAGGCCAGAGATACCTGCAGGCTGCAGAGGCAGGCGGACACCCCTGAGGAGCAGGTGGCACAGCGCCAGAGGGTGCCAAGCATCAGTCAGAAGGCACAGGTCTTTGAAAGAGGAGAAGAAATCCTGTGGAAAGTCTGTGGAAAGCCATAACCAATTCATCAAGCGAACTCTCTGGACTGTAAGTTTTTTGTAAAGGACACTTGGTGAAACTGCTCAGTACCTAATGGAAACACAAACGTAATCCTGCTATTGGCAGTGCTGCCCTTAACCTTTCCATGAATTTGCTTTCCAGAGCACAGAAAAAGAAGGGCTGTGCTGGCCTGGTCCATGCTCAGGTATGTGCAGACTGAGGCACAGATCATCTCTGATGTCCTCGGTGCTAACTGAAGACTGAAGTCACCCTGTGGGACAATAGCCTGACCAGCCTGTGGTGGGACAGCACAGTGTCAAACTCCAGTGACGGGGCTTAAACCCAGCTGCGGTGATGGGGCTGGCCTGGATGTGGTGACTAGCAGGACAGCTTGAAGGCCCACGATCCAAAGCATGTCTGACAGTGCAATACTAAATAATTGCATGTTAGCCAATCCCCTCCTGTCCCTGCCAAACCCAGCCCTCAAACAGACTCAAGCCCCAGGATGTACAGCTGATTATCTTTCTTGGTGCAGTACTCTCTAGCAAGGCTAGCTCCATAGGTGAAAACTTACAGGTTGGAGAAAGAGGTACAGCAAAACACGTCTATACCAATTTTTCTCTTACCTTTTCCTTTGCCAGTTGGCATTAAGTTGACTTGGACATAGCAAAATAAAATTAAATTTAAAAACAAAGAAAAATCAATAACAATAGTACTAAGGAAGATTTCAGTTATTTAAGTCCACAATAACAGATGACTAATTTTTTAAATTTTTTTTTACATTTTTCAACTACTAAATAACTCTCATATATTTAAACCAATTTTTTCTGCACTACTTGGTGCTATTAAATGAATCTTCATGCAGAATGAGCAGCACGCCCACTTGAGCTGATACTAATGAATAAGAACGGGTTGCCCTAGCCCTGCCTATGCAAAAAGCTTGAATTATTTGCATCATTATCTCATTTTCATGGTCACAAACTTGTCACAGTTCACATTCCTCTACAGTGTGATGAGACAGTGCTTTATACTTTTAAGAATAGAATGAGAGACATGGAACTCAAACATTTACTTCCAACACACTTCCAAATGCTGCCCTTTTGTGAACTGTTTACAAGCTGCATAGTAGTAGCTGAAAGACCCCTTTCTAGTCAGAGGAAGTGTCTCCTATTGCAAAAAGATGTTTGCAATCTTTCAGCTCGTGAATGTAGATATGAAGCCACTGACATTCAGGGCAAAAGCCAGTGCTGTCTTTTTTCCATGTAGACATTTCACACCCATTCCTGTTGGCATGTATATTGTCAGCTTGTTATTTCGCAAGGACATTGACTTAAACCTTTTATTATTTGTGGAGACACTGACAACCAGTTTTATGCCTCCTGCCATAATAGCTCAAACCCAGATTTTTCTTACTGCCTCCTCCTGCTTCTCACAGCCCTCTGCTTCTCACTATGACTTCTGTGCTGTGTCCACTGAGATTTCAGGTTTCTAGTCCAGCCCGGCAGGCTGGACAGATGTTCTTTTATGTATGATACAAGGGAAGAGTTTTCACCTCCCCAGCTGCTGGAGAGGTTGTGTTCACACTGTGAATGGGGTCTCTCCACCTGTCCACACCACTACTATGACAGATAGATGTAACCAGCCTATCAGCTTTCTAAAATCCTCCCCAGCCTCTCTTTATCCTCTTCATATCAGACATTGCCATTGCTGGTACCATAAAAATTTGTAGCTGTTTGCTGCATAATTTCTCACAAGCTGAAATGACCAAGATGTCAACCTATGTCTGTAGTCTGCACTGACAAGATCTCATTTTCTGAAAGCTCCTACTTCAGGCACAGTGCAGGAGTGGTGGAAATTGGTATTGGCCAGCTTGTCTTCCCAACTGAAGGAAATATTTTCCTGTGCTTGTGTTTTAATTCTGTGCGTATCTGTAGTTCCTGCCTTTACCATGGTGCCCCTTTTCCCCTACAGCAATCAATATGCTCAGCAAGGTCTCTGCCTGCTGTTCTGCATTTCCCAGGGCTATCGCTCATCAGGCTAAGAGAATGGGGAGCTACGGAAAGACACTATTTCAAACCCAGCCTTCCACTTGATAAGCTACTATTGACTTCTTTCAGTGTTAATGGTGCCTCTTCTGGCAACAGAGTGGCTCATGCATCTGTCCAAATTCAAAGGAACTATTACCTAAATGCAGTGAGACAGCTGCTTGTCCATCTACAAAGCTGGTTTTTACAATGAGTAGCTGGCAGCCAGGACCTAGGCCAGTCTCACATTATTTGTTCCATCTCATATGAAGGGACAAAACTTGCTGCAGTGCTAGTCTGTTTTCCAGACACCAGGTCATGGCATGTCCTAGTGGCATTGCCATCTGCAAGATCAGATGCTGCTTGAGAAACCACAGCACCTCCATGCCCCAGAGGTCTGCCATGCTCCTGCATTCTGGATTCTCCATCATGTTGTAGAGGAAGCACAGGTACCAAACACTGCAGTTTGGATGGAACACTTCCTTTACACAGTTATTTAATCACTGGTGAGACCCAATGTGGAACTTCTTGAAGTCTGAGTGTTGTTTCAGAGCCCGTCTGCCATTTAGGTCTTTATTAAGGACTCAGTTAGTTTTATCCAAAAGGATGAAGAGAAACACAACATGGAGTGCCCAACTGCAGGAGCAAGTCGGGGCTGGCTGCACCCCTCCCCTCTGCAATGCCCCCACCTCAGCATTCTGCCCCATTCACCTGCTCTCAGTTACCTTTTGCTCAAGCCTCTGCCCTGACAAGCTTGAAATGGCCTGCACAGCTCTGCTTCCCACCTCTCTCACCTTCCCTGCTCATGCTCCTGCTGTGGGTGGCAGAAAACAGCCCTGCCAGCCCCTTCCACCCTCGCCCAAGTCAGGCTGTGCCTCATCTAGAGGTATCTAAAATCACGCACCATTTCCCCATGTCTTTCTCTGCTTTGGGTAGGGTATGGTAACTTTTTTTGGATGACAAATTCCTAGTACTCCCCACCCCTTCCTTCTCACCATCCCTTTGCTATCATTCCAGTCTTTTGCTCTCCTAGATGCTGCAGCATCCCCCACATAGCAGGAAGATGCCTTCTCCACTGTGCTTCCCTTTACACCCATTTTCATCAATCATTCTAAAGTAGACCTGTCTCTAAAGCTTACACACTTCTGATCTTGTGGAATGACTGCTTCATTAAAGAAAAAACAAAAACCAACTTCCAGAACTCAAGGACTTTCTCCCTGTTTTTCTTCCCACCTACTGGTAATAGGTAACCATTAAACGAGCAGATGAAATGAACCCTTACCTATTCCAAGCAAACAAGCTCTCTGGAAACACTTGAATTAGCTGCAGAGCCGTTTTTATGTAAACCCTGCACAAAGACTCATCTAGAGACCTTGCCTCTGTAGAAGGAAATCAGCTGAGAACAGTCTGAAAGACAGAACTGTGTCACAACAGCTCACCCATCATGCATTTGTTAGAGACACAGATATTCCAGTGGGTATGTAAACCAGCTAAATGGTAAACAATTTTACTATTGTTAGATTTAATTTTCACCATTACCAACACAAAAATTAAAACCTGTTAACTTCATACTCATGTTTGCTTTATAGAACACAGTACACACTTTGAAAATATTTTCCCTTTTTAGGTGATTAATTGGATACATGGAGCTAGAAACAGAAGTCATCTGCCACAATCATCTATTCCAGATAGTAAAATGCCCAAAGGCAAGAAAATATTGTACGGGTCCTACACAGATCAGTGGGCTTTTTATGCTGACAAGGATATGAAGCCCTTATCCCACCTTTTTAATGGATTCTGATGCTGCATGTTAGTCTCATTGTTCATATAAAAAACAATTCTAGGAAACCAAGTTATTCAAACATTGCATTAATAAGGGTAATAAAGACATGAAACCCAAACTCTTCTGCCTTTTACATGCATGCCTTGTAATTTTGGGACAAGTCATAACATAAGTTCTGCTGCAGATTTTGGGATTTTATTTGTTGCAGCTGCTGCACAGTGTGGAAGCAGAGCAGTTTCGTCAGAGCTCAGGGGCCAGTGTCCCACAGGAAGGCCAGGGCTCTTCTTGTTTCACTGAGGTGCTTCCTGACCTTGGGGCAGTCATCGTGTTGCATGACTCTCATATAAAATAGGTATCAGGCTATTTAATGTGCTTGAAAGGTGGAAATAGTTGCCAGTGGGGACTTTCCCGCTGACTTGCACAACCAGGTGCTGCTCAACTGCATTCAAAGGAGGAAAGCAGAAGCAACAGAGAACTTGGGGTTGTTAAAAATAGATTTATGACAGCAGGGTCCAGGACAAGCTGCCTTCAGCCAAGTTTGCATATTAGTTATACCTCCTCTAAGATGTTTTCAAAGCCCAAGCACTCAAAAAAATCTGTTCTGCAATGGGGGCTTGAAAACCTGTTTGTCAACAAATAATTAGCTCACAGCTTGAGTAAGTATGTCCCAGGGGCTCAACCTGTCCTTGCCAGGAGCTCTGCCCAGGCACTCACCACAGGAGGAGGCCTGAAGCTCAACAACCCTGCTGATATTTGTGACAACATCTAAGCAATTAAAGAGTCAGTGTTATTTAACTTTTCTAAGCTGTTGCTGAGTGCTTGGTGCAGTCACCACATCTGTATCAAACCCAAAATTTTACATCTCCTTTAACCTAATTAAACTAATCAATTTAAATATGCTCAGTTCCCACTTAGCATAGCTGTTAAAAACCTGTCTGGTAGACTCTGACCTGTTTATTAGTAAGACAGTTAAGGATAGAGATAAGTTTTACTGTGTTAATATAATTGGGAGCTAAAGGGAATGTTTGCTGTGACTTAAATAAGTGCTGAGATACAATGCCCAAGTTTGCATTGCGGAGGCTGCCAGCCAGAAGCAAGACCCATCCAGCTGTGAGGAGCTGCTAAGAGGCACCCATGGAGAAGTCATTCTCTCAGCACAAGTAGTAAATAACTATGAGGCTACGTAGATTTCCCTCCCTTTTTAGCAATTCCTACTGGTGTTTTGCAATTTGAGTTTTATTATTAGCCACTTAATTGCAGATTCCATTAAGAATTATCTAGTCAATTGTGTTTTAGCTGTCTGCAGTGAGCAGCTCCACTCCATGGACTTCAGCTGGTTTTCTTGCAGGGTTACAGCCATGTGCAAGCAGTGTTTATTGGCATGCAATCCCTCTCTCTGCCAGCATAGGACTGAAAAGCCAACACCTCCCTTGGGAATAAAGCAGCATTACACACCAGGTGTCTCCCCACAGTGGAAAACTAGCTCTCTAATTCCCATGAAGGAAGGCTCTCCTACAGTCCTAGGATGCATTCACCCACTTGGCTTTCGTTCTTGCAGCATTTTGGGTGGGTTACACTGCACAGAGCCTCCCACCCCTCTTCTGCCATCTTTTTTCTCCAGTGACCATCAGCAATGTCAGAAAGCACTTTGAACTGTGATACACACAGAGTGAGGCTTCACAGCACTGAGGTATTAGGAACTCTATGACACATTTCTTAAAAAATGGGTTTCGGGAAAAACCTTAAGCTAACATTATTAACATCTTAGACTCTTCCTACAGTATCCACTTAAAACTGATGGGGTCTACTCAAGACAAGGAAGAAATCTTGAGACTTGGTATGTGCCAGGGGACTCTCAGGCCTCGTGGTCTCTTTATGAAACCAATGGCACTGGCACAGCCAGAGTCTGTCTGCATGGATCAGGTTGCAGACACCTCCACATCCTGTGCAGGACCACTGGGCAGGGCACTGGGCCACAGCCTTGCTTGTTATATTCCTACTGGTAGGAGAGCAATAATAGGACAATAAGCTGTTTCTGTGGAAGAGTTATTAAGAAAACAAAAATACTAAAAAAAACAAACAAAAAACAAACAAACAAAAAACACCAACAAAAAACCAAAAAAAACCAAAAAAACCTTTAAGATCACAGGGATAGAATATTTCCCATTCCACCACAAAAATCAGCCATCCAAATCATGATCAGCAATAGCAGGCACGTACAACAAGTTTTTCCTTTTTTAGGAAAGAAGAAACTGAAGAGGGAGGGACAAGTGGGAAGGAATAAAAGGCCGTAAAAAGGAACAAATTTTAATGCACCATTATAATCTTTGAGCATTTTCTCCCTGACAAGCAAATCTGCAGAGCATTTAAGATCCATATGTGACAAAGAGTCAGCCAGAGAGGGAGGAGTGGAAGGAGATGCCACTTGAGCTGGCACATCAGAGGATCTTTAAATAGAAAAGCTTTCAGGGAACTCGGGGTAGGCGCTTACCACACAAAACTTAATTACAGCCATACTCATCTGAAAAAAATATTTCAGCCCTCTACTCCCCCCTTTTTTTTATCAGCAGCAATTGGGTAAGGGAAGGGGGAAAAGCCACTAAATCAGCATGGGACTCCAATCCTGGCATCTCCTGGGGGCTGCTAGCTCCCCCTGGGGCTATGAGTCCTTGGGGACACATACCTATTAGTCAGCTCCTCTGCTTCCTCTGGGTCCACAGCCTCCTCCTCCTCTTCCTCCTCCTCCTCCTCCTCTTCTTCCTCTTCCTCTTCATCTCCTATGAAGGACGAGGTCTCGGATGCCCTGTCGCACTCGGTGCTGTGGGAGCCCTCCATTCCCTTCGCTGCTCAGGCCCTCGCCGGTGATGTTTACCCCCAACCCTGTCCTCCCCAGGGCTGCCTGAAGCAACTGTCATCCCCAGTAGCACTCACTTCTCCTGACTCAGGGCAGTCTTTAAATAGAAGGCAGCGCAGTTACAGCGCAGAGTCGCTGCTGTTCCTACGCTGGCTCCTAGCACCAACCCGGTGCCAGGACACGTGGCCCCATGGCCATCTCTCCAGCTGCTCGCCCCCTTCGCCTGCTGCCGTTGCCAGAGCTGCTTGTACAGCAGACAGGGCAGTCAGGCAGCAGCAGGGAGGAAGGGGGCCAAGCAGACCTTCCCCCAGTCACCTCCAGCAAATTTGGGGTGGATGGTATGGATGAAGCAGAAGGAGAGTTTCCTGTGGCCCCAAGGGAAGGTGCATTTCACAAGTTCTGCCCTTGAGCACACTCAGAGTGCCTCAAGCTCGAGCTGGAAAGGTCAAATACAGTAACTAGTGGATGAGCCTCTGACAAACACATTTAATTATTAATATTAATAAATATTAATGCTGTAAGAGGTATCAGATGCACTGTGGTATTTAACTATGCACAAGGGATGTACTTAAACCCTAATTTGTCAATGTGTTAAATCACAGGACATTTTAAACTTCCTATTTGAGCAGGCTTGAACCAATCACAGTTTAAATCAAAGACAAACTATACTACCATGCCGAGTTTAGGTTACACCACATTTACCCTTTATTATTCTGCATTTTACACAAAATGCAGTGCTTTGCTCAGACAAAACAGAAATATTTCCAATCTGTAGTAGTCAAGTTAATGACTTTATTTAAAAAAAAATATTTCTAGAAGAGGAGGAAAAGCACTAAACCCGATTCTAAATAAAGAACTTTGAAGATATCTCAAGTATAAATGACTGTATATGCAGTATCACTCTAATGACCCCAGCTTTTTTATTGTTCTTCAAATAAATAGCTGGTTATAAACCAACCAGCAAACTCTTCCTCGTGCTATAAGTATAGAAACACCCAGCCACGTACTTCTGACTACAAACCGCCTCTGCATGCTAAATTAAAATTCTCCTGACATTTCAAAACAGCATGTACAGGTAAGACCTTTCTGCTCTCTTGACCGACGTGGCGCCACACACAATTTACAAGGTGACAATGTAATTTTTTTTGAAAAGTGTATTTCCCATCATAAGCATAGACAGTGTACACAGCAAAATGTAAAGAATATAAAGTACTCTTCCTTACATTTCATGTGGAAGGCAAGAGCATTACAAGTCTTCTAGAAATGCTTATATATGAAACATACATATATTGCACAAGTTTTGATTCAGTCTTCAGCACAGTAAGAGAAAGGCAAGTACTCTTTTAACAGAAACCCTTCAACTTTTTTCCAGATCTAATACTCTCCCACCTGTACTTCTCACAAGTGAATTTGACCTGTAAATGGACCAAAATCACATATTCTTTCATGCTCTTCCTACAAGAATCATACTCAGTAAAACCAAGGGAAATATTTATATCTGAACACGCAAGGATTACAGAGAACAAGGCAAACAAAAATAAACAACAAAATAAAAGACAACCCGTAGCAAGTACAGTACAATAAATCAAGAGACATTCTATGATGGACTTAGATTTAACATCAAATATACTGTGAATTGAGTCCAGTAACCCAAGTTCAAGTAAAGCACTAGTTCCAAATAATGTTTGGGATTCACAAATGTAATTTATTCACAAATGCTAGCTTCAAGTTTTCTACAAATCATTCTACATCCTTTTATCATCGCTGCCCGTTTCTCCCAAACAACCATGTCATCCTGTGAGTTTTAAAATTGATTTATATTGATTTCTTTGTAAGGGATTTTAAAAAAAATAATGCATCATACTGTCAACATACCTAAGGTACTGGAAGTTCACTTACACATTCACATTTCAGGACAAGTGAGAGCAAGAGCTAGAAGAGAAACTTTAAGTTTCACAGTGTATAGCCTATGCCAGTTCTGCATTACTGTCACCAAATGTGAAGCTCTTGCCAACGTTTGGTCCTATTGTGCACCTCTGAGCCTGTTAATTAAAAGCACTCCTGAAGGACTAAAGAGAGTTCTTAAAATCCTAGAGAAGACACTAGTGGTTTCTGACACATGAGGTGAGAAAAGACAAGCAAACCCAATGCCAAAAAGAGTAGTCAAGAATAATAATTTAAAACTAAATAAATAAATAAAAGAGCTGAACTAAAGCAGTTTTATTTCAAGGCAGTAATAAATCCCAGAGAAGAGAGCATCTTGCACACACACTGAAACCTTGGTCAGTTGTGAAAAATACCTTCTACCAAAGAGCTCTCAGAAAAAAACTATTCCTGCTAGGGTGTATGCCAAGGGATAAGTAGGTAAAGGTTTTTATTTTGAAGCTGAGGAAAGGTGATAATTTCACCCTAACACTAAAATTTATGATAGCCATTAGTGAATTTTTCCCTCTGGATATTTGCCCAGAGTAGATGAAAACCCAGGTCATTAAACCTCTAACAACTTCAGATATGCAGAACTGAATCCAAAGCTAAACTCCAGCTCCTACCCACTCTCCCCAAGCCACTTATTTTGTGGTATTAAAGCTGAAGTTTTCTGACAAAAGTTGCAGCCCAATATTTAACAAATATGCTATAAACAGGCTTGTTCCAAAAAAATTGGGGTAAACTACCATCTAGAATTTCTGATTATAGACATGGCTTATCAGAGGGACATAGACTTGAGAAAAAAACAAAAGGATCCTTCTGAAAGACACAGACCGTTGTGGTTACAGACCTTAACTTGTATTAAAAATAGCACTGAATTGGTAGGGCAATTTTTACACAGTAGCTCAGAGATACCACTATTTTTCAAACTAACTTTTTAAAATCGGTTAGGAAGAAATGGTTTCAAACACGAAGCATTAATTTAAGGTGTAAGAAATGTTAACACATTTGGTGATACAATGCAAACTCATAAGAAAGTTTTATGCCTTTTATTAAGTTTTGTTCCTCACATTCAGCTCACTTAAAATATATTTTTACCAGCTTTAAACATTTATGTCCCTTCTTACTTATCCTAGGTCAGGAAAGTTTTAAATTTTCGAGAAACAGACATAACCAATACATTTTTAAAGAAGATAGCCAACACCCCCTCTCCCCAGAATCTACGTAGAGCGTCTCTGAATCCAGATATCATCCTGTCCTAAAATCTTGTGCTTCAGTTTTACATAAAGTGAATCAAAGTGGATGTTTCACTGACACCCAGGTGTACCCTCCTATAGAGGAAGGTGTACCATCCTATAGTGAAGGTGAACCTATGCATGGAGGAAGAATATTTCAGTGGACTGCTAGAGTCAGATTAAAACTGAAAGACTGTTTAAATTGCAGAAGAAAAGTCAATTGCAGAAACAAGTCAAAATTCGACATAGACTAGATCATGATGAAGTGTGTAGGAAGTAATCTCACATCAGGCATATAGTTTACAGTATCTAGAACTTCTACATAAATTAGAACTTGGAAGTTTGCACAAAAAGCAACAATGCTTGTTATTTTACAGTTATAAGGGTTTTCACAATCTCGTTAAAGAATACAATAAATTAAACTTTTGCCCATTCACAGATGTACTGCAGAATAGTCATGACAGATCTTGATGAATTGCAACATGGGTCTTCCCTTATGGGGCATTTCCTATTCCACTTAATTACAGGAAATATTTTAAATACGCAGTACAAAATAACAAAAATTGGAAAAATAACCCGTATCTTCCATATATAAACTTTATTTCACTGGACACCATATAAAATATTAAACTTAAAAAAATGGAAGTACGAATTTGGCATCAGTGATAAATACAGTCTTAAAAATTGATTGGTCTTCAATAACAAATATATGAGAGACACAAATTGTGCTATCAGAGGTCTAAGAGAAGGTTTGCAATTTTTTTGGAAGAGCTATAATTTTCAATATTACTTATTTGTGTTCAATTTACAGTGGCTGACCAATTTACAAACATTTACACAAAATCAAATGAGAAGCCCAGCTTATTTCAGCACTGATGTGAGGTGTTTTGATTTTGATTTGGTCTTTTTCTCCAAAACAGACGTTACTACTACTTCAGATATGTAAAAGGAAGCACTAAAAATTTTCCTGCCTACTCTGTGTGCATGTGAAGCATTTATGTGCATTGAACTGGGTTTTTTTATTTCATCTTCTTCATAGTACAACTGTTGCTTGAAAATTCCAGTTTAGATTATAGTTCTTGACGTTCCCAATATTACCAACCATAACCTAGCTTGATTTTCATAAACAGTTGCTTGTTATTCCACGTAAAAGTGAAATAAAACTGGAAAGTGCTAAGTCGAACAGAAGTGCCTATTGCAATTAAGCAGATGTAAAGCACAGGCTCCCTGTTCATCAAGAAGTTGGTAGTGCACAGTGTCTTAAGGATGTAGTCAGATTTGCACATGGTTTAACTTTGAATGTCTGTTTCCTGGTTAAATCTGACTAAATTAATGGTTACACTGATCACGCAAGAAACAAGTCAGTATATCCCCATACTTTCCTTAAAATAGACGTATTCTTGTTTTTTGCTCTGAGTTTCTTCTAGAAGTCAACAATGCAAGCATTTTCAGAAAACATATCTTTGAATGAACAGCTGTATTAACAAATACTGATAATAAAATATGCCAGATCCTTATAAACATTTCCTTAACAAAAGTTTACGGAGAAAAACAGGTTGTAAAAACCATGGGGTAAGTGCCTCCTGATTTTGACACTGTTTTTTATTTCAGCAGGATCCAAAAAAAAAGGGAAAATGAAAGAAGCTGGTTATCTTTTCTGTTTGGCTGCTTTTAAAGGTAATATACAGTTCAGGTCTTTCTTGCCTCGTAATAACCGCCAAGCCTGAGGAAAAAAAACACAAGTTTTTTTTTAAAAAAAGCTATATAATGTTTGCCATTAAAACTTAAATACCATTATAAGCAATAAGCATCACAGCTCCACAAAATTAAGGCTGACATTTTTCCCCTTCTTGAAAAGAATGGTTGTGGGTTAAGATTTTTTTTGGTTCATCTGTTTTTGGGATTTTTTAATGGAAGCAAAATCCAAAAGATACACAAAATGCAAGATATTAAGAAGTACTTGCACTTTTAGAGCAACTGTCATTCTTACAGTACCTGGTAAAAAGGACATTTTTTCAGGACTGTATCACTCTAGTATATTGCTTCCAGACAGCTAGGATCAAACATCTGCTTTTACATTTTTCAGAAAACCACAGAGTTTTAAAACAAATTTTGTTAACTGAAAAGTCTGAAAAGAGAAGTTCACTCTTATTTCACAGTACAGTGAGAGCCTAAACCACTTTGTAAACGTGACTTTAGCAGATTCACAAAATCAACTATTTTATGTAGAAGTATGTGAAACATTCAGTATTTTGTATGCTAACATGGTTAAATAAAAGAAAAACTAATGAACATTTCTGAGCAGATTTACAAAGAAAATGTTATCCTTTTTTGATGAAAGTATCTCTTACAGCATTTGCTCTATTAGAAGTATCTGGCATTGAATTACTTTTTGCTGGATAAGCCTTCAGGATATCTGAAGACTTGAATAACTGGAGTAAACATGAACTTTCAATGACAGCTTAATAGGGGAGTCTTAACTGGCTAAAGCTGGAAGCCAGTTCTATGCACTAATCTCTAGTCATAACTATGTAACAAATAGTCAGAGATCTAAGAAAACGAGAATTTGAGTTGCAATTCCAGTGCAATGCCTATGATAGGAGACAAGCATAAAAGAGAGTTGGTAGCAAATATTTTCAGAAAAAGGATGTTTAACGAAGGTCTAAATTTTTCCTTGTTTCAAAGTGTCTTTTCCTCCCCTCACCTGGACAGTGAAAGTTCCTGCTTGAACTACTCATATTCTAAAATTATAAGTGTAGTCTCCCTGAAGAAAAGTACCTATTTAAATAAGTTATCAAAAATCAGAAAACCCCTATTATTTTGTTGGTGATAGTAAGGATAAGGGAAAAGGGATAGTAAGAAGTACAAAACATTATCTATTACCAGTCAAATTCATGTAGGAATAAATAATGAATGAAGCCAAAGTTGTAATTTTAAAGCTATTAACCACTGTTAGAATTTTACATGCACAAGAAAATCTAAGAAAAAGGGTTTTTACTATTTCGAGTAACCCATTTCAGTGTAATCCTGAAGTTTAATGGCAGACATTAATGAATACTCTTATGAAATGATTTTCCACATTTTTTTAAAAACACACATTTTTATTACTTATAGTAAAAAGCATAAAACAGGCAGGTTTAATGACTAGCATTTGTGTAACTATCTTGAAAAACAAAGTGACCAGAAAAATTACATGAGATGTACTTCTTACCTGTGCAAATTCGACTCTGATGATATCAAACTTCTGTTTCTCATGTACAGCTCTAGCAGTATTTGTCCCATCAAAGGGCTCTGCAAGATCAAATGCAAACATGAAAACTGTTAAAAAAATGTAGAGTTAGGTTGTCTCTGCTAACCAAGCAGGGTCAAGCACATCATTGCTTCCCAAAAGTGTTTTAAGTAGCCAATTCCTCTTTGGTTCTCAAGCTTACTTTCTACACAACATTTATCAAAAAAACCCCAAACCAAAACCAAACTAAACCAACCAACCAACAAAACAATCCTCCCACAACAACCAAAAAATAAACAACACCCCCAAAAAAACCAACACAAAACAAACCAATAAAATGAAAAAAGCAAAAGAGAAAAAGGCAAAAAAAAAAAAAGCCCCAAACCCTGAATTCTCTGAATGGCCTGAATCCCTCAATGGAGCACATCCTCAGGGAGTTTGCAGATGACACAAAGCTGAGCAGTGCAGTTGACACAATGGGACATCCAGAGGGACCTGGACAAACTCAAGAAGTGGGCCCATGAAGATCTGGTGAAAGTTCAACAAGTGTAAGTGCAAGGTGCTGCATCCGGGTCAGGACAATCCCAGACAAGAGCACAGACTGGAAGAAGTCACTGTGAGCAGCCCTGCCCAGAAGGACTTGGGGGTGCTGGCGGGTGAGAGGCTGGACATGACCCAGCCATGGGCACTCACAGCCCAGAGAGCCAAACGTGTCCTGGGCTGCATCCAAAGCAGCGCGGGCAGCAGGGCCAGGGAGGGGATTCTGCCCCTCTGCTCTGCTCTGCTGAGACCCCACCTGCATCCAGTGCTGCATCCAGCTCTGGGGTCCCAGCACAGGAAGGACATGGACCTGTTGGAGCGAGTCCAGAGGAGGCCACAAAAATGGTCAGAGTGCTGGGGCACCTCTCCTATGAGGACAGACTGAGAGAGTTGGGGGTGTTCTATCTGGAGAGAAGGCTTAGGGAAGATCTCATAGCACCCTCCAGTACTTAAAAGGGGCCTACAAAAGAACTGGAGAGGAACTTTTCACAAGAGCATGTAGCGCTAGGACCAGGTGGAACAGTTTTAAACTAAAAAGGGCAAGCTTAGACGAGATATTAAGAAGAAATATTTTACTGTGAAGGTGGTGAGGCACTGGAAGAGGTTGCTCAGCGAAATTGTGGATGCTCCATCCCTAGAAGTGCTCAAGGCCTGGTTGGATGGGGCTCTGAGCAAACTGGTCTAGTGAAAAATGATACTTAAAGTCCCTTCCAACCTAAAGCATTCTGTGATTCTATGAATGCTCTAAGGATATGTAATTCATAATAAACTCAGGTTATTATCTATTGAAGCACACTATGATTGTGCTGAATTTTTGCAGCAGTAATTATCTGCTACAGCTCAACAGTCTGTGATAACATATCAGACTATGATTTTGCATATTAAAATATTTTGAAACTCATTACACATGAGAATCTTGGAATTATTCACTTTAGATTCACCTCATTCAACAGTTTGTCAGTGAACTACTGAGAATACAGCAAAGTATTTACTATAACTTTTTCTATAAGACATATTAACTGCTGTAAAATACATTTTATCACCTCATACCTATTCTGCAATGTTTGTTCAAAAGTTGACCATTTGGGGATTCTACTTTCTAACTGACTACTAATTAATGTGGTATTTCCCCCTTTTTTCATCCCAACATAATTAATAGTTGGGAACTTTTTTAATTGCAAGATTAAAAAAGTACTTCTTGCTATTGATAAGGTTGCCAACATTAAAGCAATTGATACTAAAAAATTATGATCCAGGGACTATGCATTAGTGTGCTACAAAACAGATTTTATAGTCTTTTCTTCCTTAGCAGAGAACTTAGTAGAGAATGAGTAACATTCTATATTTCACACTGGTAGAATGTATGCAAGTCCTTAAGGGCCACAGAACCACAGATGTATTTGTTAGATCAAGCAGATTTTTTTTTTGTCTAGTTGGTTATGAATTACTTTTGTTCAGACAGGGATGTATAGTAAAATAAAGCATTACACAAACACTAGAAAGGCTTGTGCCTTTATGGAGACTGGAATTTCAAATTTGGAACATGCTCCATGGCATTAGGTTTTTTATTTCTGCTAGCTATTTAAATTTACAAAGAAATTTTTTCATACAATAAATGTTGTATTCAGCAGTTTTCTGAAAGGATTCTCTTCAAACTACCTAGTTTTCAGTGGACAGTAACAGGCAGATTTCCTTCAGCATGCATCATACTTTCAGTTTAGAACAAAAATTGGCAATCAAATAAAAACATACACAGTCAGTCCTCTAATGTCATTATTTCCATTATTTGAGAGAGTGATCGAGTATAATTAAGAACTCCGTGTCCCTCACTATGTGAAGAAGTGAAGTGTTTCATTTGTGTATCATAAATGTGATGGTAACTGCTTTTTTAATGCAAGGACCTTTATGTTGAATCGGGAAATATCTATATTTTAAAGCAACTAGCGCTGAACAGTGCAATCTTCTGAAACCATCAGTGGAAAAAAGGCACTCTGGTCACAAAAGCTAAATCACATCTTCCCTTTAACCTTTCTGCATATTTGCTGACTGTCAAAAGACAAACTGATTTCCTGAAGCACAGCAAGAATAACTTTACAATCAGCTACTCTTTACACTACTACATTTTCTATCCATCGAGATAGTAAGAGTTTATTATAGGTTATTTTATCCACACAGAGAGATGAGGGTATTAAAAAAAAATAACACAGCTTTAACACTGATGCTTGAGGGAAAAGCTAAAGGGGCTAATTTTTCCAAATAAAAATACAAGAAATCACACAACTTCAGAACTGCTGCTAACCAAGCCCTGAGGAATTATTTTTTGAATTATTTTGAACATGTGGATCTGAAAGACTTGAAACTACAAGCATGAATCAGGGGCAGCGTAGATGGCTTCTGATTTGATTTCCCTAAATGATTATCAATGTAATTATCTCATAAAACTGCCACATTTCTAGCTTTTCCTTTTTCAACAGGAGAGGATATGATTTTACTTGATACAGACAAGATTTAAACTGAAACTAGAATAGTCACTAGCCATTTAGAGCTTCTGACAAGGAATGTTCAAAATATTATCTAAAAGCAGGGTTCTCTGTATCTCCGTATCCCCATCATGGTAAGAGCCTATCATATTTTAAAATGTCTGGAAAGAGCATCTCCACTACATTAGTTTCTCTAACAGCAGAAATACATGTGAGAATCTGCCTTAAGGCCCATAATATTTAAAACAGAATAGTTTTTCTTGAGCTAGTCTAAATACAGTACTACATGCAGAATTTGTGGAAACTTGCAGGCACCGACTTGTGTAATCTATCAACAAATATATTTTAGATATTTAAAAATATATGCAATAGTACCAATTACTGAAATTCTATTCTGTGAACAGGAAAATTTGACAAGACTTGGAAAACAGAATCTATTGGCATGTTTAGCTAACTTTTGAAATCTTCTCAAGTACACAGAAATTTATCTACATACTTTGTTAACCTAGTTCATCTTAACAGCTGTTATAAACATGAAGTCTACTTTGAGTTAAAGTGGGAAATCTTATTTTTCCCTCCCAAATTAGAAGTAAAAACTTGATATGTGAGGCTAAACCTACTAAGTCTTGAACCAAGGAAGGAATCAGATATGTCATCTACAGATAATTTTTCCTTTTTTAATAGCTCAAACAAAAATGCAGTAAGGAAAAGCTATATGTAATCAAGACCATTAAATGCAAAATCTACAGTGTGTATTTTGTATGTTCATGTTTATTCTATTTTCCAGCCTGGCAGAAAGATAACCTAATTATTCAACCACTTTGTAATGTCATAGAATACTTGAGAGCTTGAAACACACAGCCCCCAGCAACACGGTGGATCAGCATCACGTGACAGCAGCAAACACAGCGGCCCAGCATTCCCACCTCCCACATTCAGACCAGAGCCTTGGCAATGCCTCACTACACTATCTTGCATCATTTCAGCTGTGCAGATGCTCTAATTCCCACATTTCTCAACTCTAAGACTACACAGTCCAGTGCAACCATATTTCAGTGCATTCTTCTTCTCCTATAACTGTTGATTTTTCCCCAAAGGGTCAAATAAAGAACAAGAATCCCACCATATGGCTTCACACTGACATTCATAGGACTATGGCCAAGTTGGTGAGTTCTGGGCCACAGAATAACCAAGTCCACCAGCAGGTGAAGTTGATTGAAGGTGATTCTCTGCACAGAGCAGCACAAATGCATTTCCCCATATAATTTGTCTCCTGTTCAAGTTATATTCCTATTTCATCCTGAGACTTCAACCCTTGATATCCTCATCCTAATAGCCTCCATTAATTTGCAGTCAGGGCCGAGGCCACCTCTCCCTTTATGACAACTGTTTCCAGTTAAACAGCAACTCTCAGTCCCTTCCTGGCTTCTCTTCTCATTCTCTTAACATCTCCATCCTTCTCTTGGTCTATCATCTTCTCTTTCCTTAGTGCAAGCTTCATCTCCTATGTATGTTTACCTGTTCACCTTCTGTATAGTGCTCCTGCTCAGTTCTGCACTGAGACAGCTGAGACCTGTAACTCCAACAGGTAGCCTGGGTTCCAGTTCTGGAAGGCATCATGTAGTGTCCACACAAAGTCTACGTTCACTAGCCAGTCAAAAACAGTACCCAAAAGGGCATCGACATACACATAACCTGGTCACTGCTATGACTTGCAATGCCAGAGCAGTTCTAGAACAAAGAATATTCTTTGAGAGTAATCTGAGTATGTGCCTGCTGTATTTTTTCAGAAGTTTAAACTTGGCAAAACTGACAACTATTTTCGTGGAGCAGAAAAACACACACTACCGGCATAAAGGCCATTCCTTATCAAAGTCCTAATCCCTGTTCCAAAAGTAACAGGGCAACGAGTGCTCTTGAAGAAAAGGTCAGGAGTACTATTTTTAAACCCTATAGAACTTAAAGCTTCCTTCTCAAATGTTTTTGATGGGACTGTTTACGAACTATTTACATTGGTTAAAATTCCTTCTCCACATAATACACGCATGCAATATATTTCTCAAAACACAACCAATGTAAAGTCTAATTGATAGATTTACATATTTAATGCCTTAACAGTTAAAAATCATAATTCAGCTTCACATTTTACCTTCTACACAAATAAATTTGTTTCTCCATTCAATACCATCAGGTCTTGCAATAGCCTTGGCCTCACGAACTGAAATCATTTGATGGCTCCAACTAGAGAAAACGAAAACAATTTGCAAGAAATTTTAACTCTTAGTTCTAAATTCAAAGTATCAGTTTACATTAAAAAAACCCGCCAAATTGCAATGTCATAAGCCTGGATAACACAGTATTTTATAATACTGAGTAATCTAGTTTAACATCATGGGTAGGAAACAAGCAAATTTTTCTAGTAACAGAAGTTCAAGTACAAAAAACATCTCCAAAACAGAGCATCACAGGTATCTATGAGTAACATATATTCACAATGGAATAATTTTTTCAACTAAATATATCAAACTAAATTTTCATTGTCACGTACATTTATTTCTAAGTTCAAAAGAAATTACAGACTCACATCTTTCAGAATTTTCTGTGGGAAGAAAAGGAATGTAAGGAGTAAGTGCAGACAAGTCACATACTGCATTCCATAAAAAATACTCAATAGTATAAATATATGTACAAATAACTTGCTCATAGGCCTTCCTGGTGCAAGGAACCTATTACTAGAAAGTTTCAACACTTTATATACACTGAATTTTAGATCTGCAAGTACCACAACTTTCTACCATCTTCTGCAGGCAGCTTTACAATAACAAAACCAGGAAATTATCACATTTAAACAGGAACAGCAGGCAGATTACAGGGCAGTCTCTATAATGTGCCACCATCTTTATGATGCTCGGCACAACAATATGCCAAATGTAATGGAAGCCAAAAAAACCACTTCCAGTTTTATGTTCTCATCTACCCAGCCACCTTTCAGCTGCTCTTAAGAGAGCAGCTCATCCTGCATGCCATCATGTGCCACATGCAGGACAGTCAGGAGACTGCGCCCAGCCAGCAGGGGTTTGTGAAAGGCACATCCTGACTGACCAACATGATCTCCTTCTGTGACAACGTGGGTAAGGGAACGGCTGTGGATGTAGTCTGCTGTACTCTGCATGGACTTTAATAAAGCCTTTGACATAATCTCCCACAGCATTATCCTGGAGAAACTGGCAGCTGATAGCTTGAACAAGTGCACTGTTCACTGGATAAAAAAATGTCTGGATGGCTGAGCCCAGAGTGGTGATTTGTGGAGTTACATCCAGCTAGTGTTTAGTCACCAGGGCTGTTCCCCAGGGCTCAGTACTGGGGCCAGTCCTCTTTAATGTCTTCATCAGTGATCTGGATGAGGGGACTGAGTGCACCCTCAGTTAGTTCAGCAATGACACCAAGCTGGGTGGGAGTGCTGATCTGCAGGAGGGCAGGAAGGCTCTGCAGAGGGATCTGGACAGGCTGGACCATGGGCTGAGGCCGATGGTGTGAGGTTCAACAAGGCCCAGAGCCGGCTCCTGCCCTTGGGTCACAACAACCCCAGGCAGTGCCACAGGCTGGGGCAGAGTGGCTGCAAAGCTGCCCACAGGAAAAGGACCTGGGGGTGCTGGTGACAGCAGCTGGACATGAGCCAGGGTGTGCCCAGGTGGCCAAGAAGGCCAATGGCATCCTGGCCTGGATCAGCAATGGTGTGGCCAGCAGGACCAGGGCAAGGACTGTACCCCTTGTGGGCACCAGTGAGGCCACATCTTGAATTCTGTGTTAAGTTTTAGGCCCCTTCTTACAAGAAACACACTGAGGTCCTGAGGTTTGTCCAAAGAAGGCCAGTGGAGCTGGGGGAGAGTGTAGAAAACATGTCCTTTGAGAAGCAGTGGAAGGAAATGGGGTTTTTATTCTTGAGAGAATGAAGCTCAAGGGGGTCCTCATCCCTCTCTACAACTACAAGAAGGTGGTAGCCAGGTGGGGGTAAATCTCTTCTGCCGTGTCTCAAGGAAAAGAAGAAATGGCCTTAAATTGCATTAGGGGAGGTTCGGATTAGATATTAGAAAAAGATTTTTCACTGAAAGAGTGAACTGGCATTGGAATAAATCGCCTAGGGACGTGATGGAATCACCATCTCTGGAAATGTGCAAGAGATGTCTGCATGTGGCACTTGGGAATATGTTGTACGGGTAGTTACAGTGGTGCTGCACTGGCAGTTGGATTAGATGATCTTAAAGGTCTCTTCTAATCGTGATGATTCTGTAAACCAAGGAGCTACCACATCAGTGAAACACCTGGATCACCAATACATCACCATTTGTTCTGACTAAATGGGTCTCAGAAATAGCTGGGCAATGTGCTGCCAGCTGTACTGGGCTTATGCACAACTGACAGAGGAGCTGGGCTGGGTACATCAACCACCTGCAGTAAATCTGTCAATATCAACTGTAAATTAAAATACTGTCTATAATTCATCAGTTGAATTTGGAAGAACTCTGTCCTCCCTAGACCACAGATCCACTGTTGTAACTCCATTAAGTCAGCGATGACAAGACACCTAAAAATCCGTGACTGTAATTCTACAAATTATCTTGAATACAACTCGTAATCAAAGCCACCCATGGAAGTAAGTTGTTTGAATAACTGTACTTCCACAGAACATGTAAATTAAAAAATATGAATAGGGCTTATTTTTTAAAAATGCAGGACACAGCACGTGAAGAGATACAGGATACCTCAGTGTGTATATTTAGATTTCTCTTGATATATTTTTTAGAAAATTAGTAAAGATTATTATGTCTAGCATTCAATGTAAACTAAAGTCTCCATTCTAACCCAACATCCTTCCTCTCCTTAATTCCCACAGTAGACTACTTTTGCAGTAATGAGAGATAATGTGAAGTATCAAATACTTTCCTCTCACGTCTTCTAATAATCAACCCAACTCAAAAATTGCTCAAAAAAACCCAAGCACACACAAAAAAAGACAAAAGACAAAAGCCCTCTGCTTAGAGCTTCAAACAAGCTTAAACTGCAGCTCAAGAACACTGGCTGCAAGCAGAAGCTTACAGTTTGCTGTTTCTAAAAGCTTATTTAAAAATCAGAGATCCAGGCCAGTGGAGGGGAAAAAAAGAAAAAAAGAAAAAAGTCATGCAAAGAAGTATTTGATCTGTATCTGGTTTAACCAGGCAGTATTGTTTCACTTGAAACAGTAATTCCTCTCTTGAATTCTTTTTTTCCTAGGCTATACTTGATCCCTCTGCCAAAAATAAATGCATTTATAACACACTGGTTAAGCAAAAAGCAACAAAAAAGTGGCATTTCTTGCTGTTTAAAAAGCCTTTTATTTAAATTTGAAATGTAAAAGTATTTTATTTAAAATTGAAATTTAAATTTGAAAGCAACTCTTTTATCTGACAGTCTTACAAAAGTGTCTTGGTACCAAGATCATACTGAATTAGAAATTAATTACGAATAGCAAATTTTTTGTGTGTCAATTTTAACCACTTTGGCTTGCATATAGTAACTTCATTGTTGCCAGCATAAGAGCAAATATTCTCCCTGTACACATTTTCAATCCATAAGTTAACAATGCCATTTAAACAGCTATTTCAATTATCAGTTATTTCTGTTGTCACTGACTGCACTAGGTATGTAAGCTTCATGGCAAAGGCAAGTATTTGAAAGAAAGAGACTAGGCATTTTCAGGTGTGTGCATGACTACAGTACGAACAGAATAAAAAGCTTATCTTTTCCAGAGCATTCTTAAAATCAAAGCTACTTGTATAAACACAATAAGATGGGTACAAGTTGCAAACATATTTAATTCAAAACACTATTAAAAATGATCCCTTTATTACCTGACCAATTCTACTGTGAAAAGTGCTGCAAACAGCTTCTCGCTGCAATTTTATATTTTGTCACTAAAATATAACCAAAGCTTTTACCGTGTCCACCAAATACAAATCAGTGAATGATCTTATACAGCTGCTGTTTAACTTGCAACAGTAAATTTAAGGGAAGTAATCGCAAAGCAATAAATTCAGGGGAGCAACGTCTTGCTTCAAGGCCTCACTTTGTAAGGAGATAGCCAAGTGAAAACCTGCTGCCTTCACTCACAGCTGCAGAAACGAAATCAGACACCTCCTTCAGATGGGCTGGTAAACATGTTTCCAAATACTTGCTTTGGAGAACATCTACAATCTTTCACCTGATCACATTCACTACTTAATCAATGGACAATTTTAAATAGTTAAAATGAAGTCACAACCATAGCCAGCTGTATCATAAGAAGCATTACACAGACTTGAACTCTTATAGCAAGATAATTATACAACCATAAAGACAAAACAAGCTTTGCCATATATGGTGTGTTATTCCAATGCATGCTGCAATTTCCAAACCCCATTTCTTTGGGGACAGGGATGAAGGAATACTAAAAATTACTTCTCATGGACACACTGAAAACCCTAGAACAGAACTGTGGAAAGGGTGCTGTATAAATACACGGCAATAAACAATTTTCTGAAACATCTTATAGTCTAAAGAAACAAAACCGTTTAAAAGCATAAGGGAATATCAACACAGCACAAGGACTTATGCATGACTGCACAGGATGCAAAGTTCCTGTTTCTTCCTTTGCTGTACTCTTTCAGCCCATCCTGTCCTACACCAAGTAAAACAAACCACAGATTTTAACTGAAATACCTAATGGCCTTTGCTAGAGTGAGGGAGAAGTTTAAAACTTCTCTTATTTTCCTGACCATTACATGTAAAATACATCAGTAGTTCAACATTCTAGGCAGGTGGCTTCAATTATTTATTCTGTTCAAAATCATGATCTTCACACATGATCTGATCATTCTTGATTGCATGCTGTTCATTCAGCAAAACAGTTCCTGTATATCAAATCTGGTAGTGTATCCTACTCCACAGATAGGAACCTACAAAAATCACTTTTACAAAAACTGAAGTCACACACTCTGTAGTAATCTTTTCATCAAACATGTGAGAGTCCAATAGGGAAAGTTCAGCGGCCCAGTACAGACCATAAAAATATAGCCTAATTTAACAGGACTCAAGGTAATGGCATGAAGCTGAGTCAGGAGAGGTTTAGGTTGGATATTAGGAAAGTATTTTTCACCCAGAGACTGATTGGGCACTGGAACAGGATCCCTAGGGAAGTGGTCATGGTACCAGCCTGACAGAGTTCAATAAATGTTTGGACAATGCTCTCAGGCACATGGTGTGATTCTCAGCGATGATCCCATGCAGGGCCAAGGGTTGGACTTCAAATGATCCTGACGGGTCCCTTCCAACTCAGCATATTCTATGACTCTGTGATTCTATGTCTTTAATTCTTACCCTCATTCTCATTTGTACTGTCGTTTCCATCAGCAACTTCAAAGCAAAGATAACAGATCCTGTGGCTAGCATGACACTCTTTTGCTTGCACTGGCTGTCACACACACAGAACCGTTTAAGCATCACGTTCATGTTCCTCCCTGTGGTGCAGTGATTTGTCTTCTCCAGTCAATGAAACTATATGGAATGTTACTACCAACCCTATTCCTTTCAAACAGGATTTATAGTTGTCAGGGATACACAGATAAACAGTACACCTGACTAAATTTTATTTCTGTAGCAGAAAGAGTTAAAAATAATATAGACTGCTGCATTAAGTTCATCATTTCCTCAAATAACTTCTCAGCTAAGTAGCAGCATTTTCAACATAGGAATTCTAATGGCTATTTTTACTGGTATTTTTTTCTTTTTTTTTTAACAGAATATCACCAGTGAAATGTTTAAATACTTAATAGATACTGAATACTGGAAGAACAAACCAGGTATTCTTTTAATTCAGTTGTTTTCTGAAACATTCTCTTCCCTTGACATCAGCAACTATTCTATCTTCACTATCTAATTTTTCAAGCTTTGTTTTGCCCAGAAGCTCCTCTGTGCACCAATGAATAAATGTAGGTAGTATTTTTTCCTGATTTATAATCATCACATAAATAGTATTTAAGGATTGCCATCAGTTCAAACACTGATATTGCAGAATTTTTGGTCTGCATATGTCTTAGCATATCCTGTCTAACAGCAGACAAAAATGTGGTCATTCCAGATGAGCCACGAGCTTAGGCAGAAATCTGGTCTTGACTATGTTCTCAAGCACTCAAACCCAGAGAAGTCAAACTAGATGTTTTTCCTGCAATTAGACAAGATCATCTCTGTTACTTTGTACAGGCAAACCAGCAAATTCCTTAGCGGAAAAGATATTTACTTTCACATATGAGAAGATTAACAGTTTGTTGTACAGTCAAGTAGCAAAAGATTCCCACATAAATTAAGAACATGAGGCTGTCCTCCAGCAGTGTCTTGTCATTTGCCTCTTTAGCAAACATCACCTTGTCAGCTGGAAAGACAGGTACTCAGGAGAAATATTTAAGACAAAAGACCATTCTCTTATCTGCAGAGACCTTTGAAAGAAAATCTCTTATGTGAAAATCTCTCAGTCAGCCTTAAGCATGCACAAAATGCAGTTGGTTCATGCATTACTAAAGGCCATAGGGATTTAGATTACATATTTCACATGTGATGCACACCCCAGAAATGTTTTAATGATTTTATGGTCTTTCACTTCTTATACTAAAGAAAAATATGAACACTTCCAAAATTATGAGTATCCAATTGGATGTTTTGTTCTCCTTCCAAGAAATGGAGATGATGCACATACACAAGACAGCAACATGCACGAACCAACTGCCTCAGAACTTATTTAGAAGATCTTTAAGCTGATTGAGATACAACCACTTGATATTTTATACGAACAAGCATTTTTTCTAAGAAATTCAGAAATACAGGAGTAACAATTTGGCAAAACAGTTGTAACTTCAGACTTTCTCAGAGGCCCTCACAACTTTAGCTTCTCCTCTTACACAAGGAAGTCCAGATGCCAAAATTAAACTCAGATTCTAGCAAACCACTAATGTGAGTGCAACAGCTACACATGGGGGAACTCTTCACTAGGAGAGGCCTATACAGATGTACATCCTGGTTGAAGTAAGGAGCCACCTGGCCAGTTACCTCCATTGACTCAGGGTGACAAAAGACAAGCACAGCCCTTAAGGTCCAAATAATTCATATCACAACTGATACCTTAAATGACAACTAAGAACAGCTCTTTCTCACATATGGATAGGCATGGATAGTTATAGAATAGTGTAACTGTATAACAAAACCCAGCAATTTTTAAAGGACAAAGCTCTCTAACTTTTGGCAGCTATTTTACAGGAAAGAATGCCTAGCTAAGCAGAAGATACCAGGCACTTTACCAGCATTGTTGCTGTCATTTAGCCTTTCCACTCATTTCCTCTCTCTCAGTTACCACTCCTGCATTGTTGCTTTTCTTTCTCTTCAATGGTTATAAAGTGTTGCTACATTGAATAGAAGGAATCAAAGTTTCACATCTTCTAAACCACTAAGATGAGCTCATTACTTACTCAAATTCTGTGGCATAATATTTGAAGAAGCCTATTAGCAAATCTCCAAGGCTTGATCCATTTTTTGAGATGTAAGGAGGAATGGTACGCGGAGCTTGATGAACAAGATGCAACTGCATAGTAGGATCAAAACATTCCTGTCAAAATAAAATCAGAACGTGTGTGTATATATATATATATACACAGAGAAAGCCTTAACCCAGATGCATGTATTTTTCACAATAAGAAAGCTGCCTATTGTTTGCTTATTAGAAGTGCAAGGACAACTTACAAGCCAAGGACTATTTCTCTTCTGCCCCACTCAATACTACTTACTCTCCCTGGACTCAGGTAAAATCATCTTGCACAGGAGCATACAAGATTATTCCTTGACCTCTGTTTACTAAAGAACTTTAACATGGGAGAATCTTTGAACTGGACTTGCATGTAAAACCAAAAGAGCAAAAGCTGAGTTAAGATAGCCTGCACTGAGCTGACTGCAGTTCAGCTGAGAAAAATGTAGGTGAAGTTAACGCACCTGTTGTCAATTTCCCACACCTGAACTGAAGTATAGAAACAACCCAGAGGTAAGGCCTCATATTGCTCCCATACTGTAGAGTTAAAAACTGCATAGGAAACCCACTGGCTATAAAATGAACCTGCATCCTCCCACATAATAAGCATAAAGACTGCAGGTAGCATTTCCTCTAGCCAAGAATGAAAAAAAAAACCAACAGCTGTGAAGTTAAACAATACACAGAACACTACACTTCAGCTGAAGTATGCTTTTCTGTGGGGGAAGAGGGTGGGTATGACGGGGTAAGAAAAAATCAGGTTTGCTATGATAAGAAGCAAACTACTACTGCCAGCTTAAAAAGGAATCTATACATGACTAAATAAACATGGTTTTAGAACTGCCCTGCTGTTTCAGTGTCCATCGCATACTTTAGGTTCTTATGACAGACTGGGGTACATAGAAGAAAATATACCTCCTCTTGCTACAGAAACAATTTTTGTAACTCGCTAATACCTGGTTTTAACACCATTTCACAGCAATGTTGTGTATTTTACTGAAAATGAACTCAAGATACACAGGAACAAACTTTACCTTCACATAAAGAAACACATTTATGTAAATTTAGGAACCTGTTCACTCATTACTGTATCTCTTTTCCCCTCTCCACCCATTTGTTTGTTATTTTTAAGAGTAGTACCAGGCATGACTCAAATTTTATAGCACTAGAATAGCACTAGAAGCACTACACAGTGTAGTGTTATTTCCATGTCCACAGCTGGCACTGCTTCCTCTGAGAAACGTATTGTTAGTGATAAAACCAGGAGGACTGGGAAGTTTGAAACTCCCATCCTCTTCTGCCAGCTCCAGCAAAACTTCCTGGAACCTTGTGCACATCTTTTGGGGAAAAAAAGCCATTCTTCTAGAGATAAAAATTTCCATGGTTGATCTCATATGATATAAAGCTATATATTAAACACTATTTTAATTAGAAGAGCTCAGAATTTAATAGCTTATAGCTCATCAGAAGACACAAAACCAATGGAAACACAGACATAAAAAGCATATATGCAGTATACAAAGACTAAAAAGGGAACAGTTGTTCCTACACCATACAGTATATACAGTTCTAACCCTAAAGTTAATCAGAAAGGTACTACAGTGGAAGTCACTCCTTGCCCATCCCCACAGAAAGCTAAGGAGGAGTCAGAACAATTGAATTCAGAATTAGCAGTATACAAGCTGATGAAGAAACATACAAGGGAGGAGGGGAAAGAAGAAGAAAATGGGCCATTGACCTGCAAAAAATACAAAGCAGAAGTGCAATGAAATTACTACAACAGACGTCTACTAAGACTAGTAAGTAAACATTTGGAGGCAGTAGTAAAGGAGAACAAGATTAATTTTTTTACACTTTGAATATCAGAATGCCTGAGAACTTCTCAACTGTAAGAAAATTCTGCCATCACACTGAGGTTGATATCCTCAGCAGCTGAAAAGTTAAACTTTATTTTATTATTTTTCAAAAAAACAAGCTATTTTTTTACTGACAGGCAATAAGATATCAGACAAATCAAATGTTTCCTTACTCAGAAACGCCTTTGCTTACAAGAAAATACACGCATATTATTCTGGACATATGCTGTAATAAAAACACAAGTTACAGTCTACAGCAACTAACCACTAAAACAACCCCCAACCTCCTAGTTTAAGAGACATATATAAATAATTCTCATTTCCACTTGGTTTAGGGGTTATGTCACTATGAAAATTGCTCTTAAAAACACAAGTAAGCACTGCAAAATAGAAGGCACAACTGATATTACTTTTCTGGAAGAAAATAAGATTTATTAACGGTAACTAAAACAATATATTAATCACATGTTTGTGACACTCTTAGTAGATTTATTTTTTAAGCACTGTCAGTTGCTGATCATCCCACAGAGAAGGCAAAACTCAGTGTTTCATCTTTCTGAAATACAGAAAATTTGTTATGTAAGAAGTTGCTATTACCATATCAAAAAGTTTTACATGTAAAATCAAATTAATTACTACTTAAAATTGGCAAGATTTAGTGAAGACTTCTGTCAAGATATACCAATATTCAATAATTCATTACCCAACAATGTAATTTAAGGCCATTTCTTAACGAAGCAACGACTCAGTGTCCAGTGAACAAGAGGTGAGACCAGCTATGGGATACCTAGACTCTTTTTTCGGCTTTGCCACAGACAACTCATGATAATCCTATAGCTTCAATTTCTCTCTATTTACCAGTTTTAAAACAAGGATAACAGTGTTTTTCTTCCTGTTAGAGGGACTCAGGGAACAACTAATAAACAAAACAGGGTACAGCTTACAGATTCTGCATAGATGAGGTTGCTAAAAAAATGGAATTACAAAACATCTTTCAAAGTATGCTTTCTTTTCTTAAATTGCTCTAGAAGGCAAAAAATTTAGCTTCTATTAAAACTAGTCCCTATTTTCCTTACTGTGTCTTTGCCTCAAGCCATTTTAAGACACAAATTAGATTCAGGATCTGATTGAGCAACAAATATAAATGAGCTCTCCATTATTTTAAGATACCCCAGGAAAAAGGGACCCCAAAGTCTTTTTCCTTTTTTGCTGAATCTCTAATCTTTACCTTGATTTGCTGATTTCTCAAGAAACACCAATATTCAGCAACATGCTTCACGTTCAAGCCACATTATGTTTTTAAGTATGCTCATTCCACCTTACCCACTGGAAAGGAACGTGACTGTACATCAAAATAAAATTTATATTTTAATATCTTGATGGACAGTGAGTTTAACTCTGAACATACACAGTTCTTTGTTCAAAAAAATTTGGTGGTAGAGTCAGCATAGTGTCTTGACATTTTTGTATACTCACATACACATGATACCCTTTTCCCCAGTCCTACAAATGAATATTTAACTCATGTTTATATTTTCTAAAAGTGCAACTTAGTGTGAAGCAAACTGTGTCTTTCCAAGGACTCACTCCCCTATTAAGCACCATCCCACCTTCTGCCCCACCCTTTGCAAGACATGACACAAAGCTGAGGCAGCAGAAACAAAAATGTGCTTATGCTAGAGTCCTTGAACTCCACCATCCAGGGCACTCATGGAAATCCAATTCCATCTTGATTTCAGCTAATACACCAGATTTCTTGAACCCGGGAGAGTCAGGCACAAGTTTCCTTCTGAGCGCCAGTGACAGCAATGTTCACCAGCCATAATGGCTTAAGCCATCGCAGGTTCTCTAGAGCTTATCCATGAAGTCCTGACTTGGAGGCATGTACTATTTAGACTTCAAAACTGATGAACACACTTTGTGGGCTATTGTCATCTACCTTATCTGGCTAGGGGGCAAGGGAAGCCCCAGAACACAGCCCCACATCTGATGTAGTCTGATACTCCCCCTAAACTAGTGGCTGCAAAACGCATCAGCTTGGTACCAGCTGGAAACTCCCCCATGGCAATAGAATGCAAAAGTGGGAAAATCTGGTGGCTTTCCAGGACTTCTCACCCTTCACATTTGCAGTAGGGATATACTGAGACACAGAACCTGTCTTTTGTTTCCTCCTCAATGTAAGCGTGTCTCTCCTATATGGTACCAACATTTTAAGACAAGCAGTTTCCTCCAGACCACAGAAGTATTTTCAGGCTGCAGATTTGATTTTGATGAACTGTGGGTAGGTGTATGTAGGGGAGATGGAGTATGTTCGTGTAGTTTTAGTGTGGAGACACAACTCTGACCAGCTACAACCACACGAAAAACATATGGTTTCTTCTGATACCGAAATTTGCCTGTGCTTTTTAATTATTACTCCAAGCCACAAGACCAAAATTGTTTTGCTGTATTTTTAATTTTAAATTCCTTTCAAATATCAATATTCAGAAATTTTAAGTTTCACAATTTCAAACATTTAATTATATTCCTAACGGAGACAGTAGACCAAAATATACTCATAATTTGGTTTTGTAGTAAGCATGTATAAAATATTTTAATTTTGTTAGCAATCCTAGAATATTTAGTCCGTTCTCCAAATATAAGATAATTAACAAGAACAAAAAAACCAAACAAAATCTGTATCAGAATGGGGCAAAAATGCAATTCTAACAGCAGTGCTCACATGCAAGTGATTTACCATTTTCACACAACACAAGATAAAATTTTGCATGTAGATTCATTAGATTTTTCAGCCTATGGTATTGTATATGCTTGCTTTAATGATTTAAGGCATTAATATTTGTATAGTGTTCTGAAGGTCTTTACACAGTTCAAACATTACAAATATAAATGTCTGCATTACAAATACAGAGGAGTCAAAAGTTGCCAGTTCCTGACACTTTTCTCTAAATAACGTGTTACGCAAAACTTGGAACACTACAGCACACAAGCTTTAAGGAAATGTAATTAGCAAATTTAGTAATTCAAAACCTATCAGATAAAGCTAAGTGTACAAGAAATGAAAGATAGTTTCAAATGCTTTTTAGCACTCCCAATGAAGAAACTAGAAGGTATAGAGTACCATAAGAAAATCAGAGGAAAAGATAAAGACCATAAAAATATAGCACAGGTATCCCTAAGCAGATTTACAATACAGAAATAAAACTGCAGTGAATTATTGCTCAATGCTTTCCTCTGCATCTCTATTACCTTAATTACCCAAAATGGCTGACACCACAGTATTTTCTCCCTGACGTTCAGCGTCATTAAATATTCCTGTTTCAGCATTATGGGAAATACATGCAAAAGACAGACAGGCTTTTTGGTACTAGCTTGGCACAATTGTCAGCAACCAGTAAAAAAAAACCCCATAAGTAGACAGGAACACCAAAGTATGTCAACTATGAATAAAGAAAAATTTTAAGTGACACATATGAAGACAGGTAAGGAGGAAGGAACCAAGGAATTTCTGTAAATATATTACAGCATAGAACTATTCAGCAAACAGAACTTTTGTGCACAGACAAATATTTAGGAGGGCAGTTCTTACTTCCAGATAATTTTTCTTAGATTAAATCTCACTAATAACACTGCTAATTCCGGAGGGACCAAAGCATACTGATTCATTGCTCTCCAGAAATGTACAGAGTATGATTCGGCTATAATAGCAAAGACCCAAAAAGGTGTTTTCTTGCTGGACTGAAGTCAAATTTAGTGATCGCTCAAGTTTCCTTAGTAAACATGTACCACTTACTTTCTGCACACAGAAATATCAGGCAACTCAACAGCTGTGGGAGGGTAGGGAATTCTGAAGCACCAGAGTTGGATGAAAAAGCACTGCTTCAGACACTGAGAAATAGGAACTAGAACATTACAGCTGACACAGGGATATTTCCAGGCCAGCATAAAGAGAATTAGGTCAGTGGTTTTCATTAGAACTTTCTTCTAACGGTGTGTGAAATCTTCTCATACATAACAGAATTTTCATTAAAGTAATTATCAAAAGCAGCAAAATAACTCTTTCACACTTAGGTTTAGCATATCAATGACCTGACCTACAGACTGTATTCAACTCAATCCATTAGAGATAGTTAAGAATTCATGTATTTAGATAAGCAGGGACACACACATACATGATGTAATAAATCCATAAGAAACACTTACTGGGTAATTTTTTTGGAGGGATGGAAGGATGGGTTCAGGTAAGGCTATAAAAAAAAAGTTTAAAGTTGCTGTGATTCATGTAATTCACAGGAAGCAATACAACATCAACTATATCAAAGAGCTGCATCGAAATCTTATCTTAAAAACATTTATCAAGAACTTCACTTTCATGCATTTTGTAAAACAAGTTATTCAGTGAACATTTCTATTACTATATTTTGTACTATACAGTACTACAGGAACTTCATTCAGCTAATGAAAGGTCTTACCTAGATACTACTATATGTAAAAGGCATGAAAAATTCCACAGCAGCTGGGTACATCTTTATTTCTGAAATTCATATTAATTAATGGCTGTAAGAAAATCATCTAGATTCCCTAAATGAAAAATCAGAGCTTGACTCATCTTTTTTTCCTTACATCTAATACGATTCTATGAACAAGTCTACAGTTAGTGCAAGGGCATATGTTTTTCAGCTGCCAAGTATTATACACTGAGTCTCCAAATGTAACCTATTAAAAAAAACGCCCAACACACTTAGAGGCATTGCTAGCAAAATGCCCATAAAATACATAAACATGGTCTAATAATGTTAGCAGGTCTGCTAAATGGCATACATGTTATGAAGATCATGCAGTCAGTAAAGATACTAACAAACACAAAACTATCTAAATATTTGTCACTTTCATGAAAATCATGGATTGGGAGTGCACCTATTGAACAACATAAATAAGAGACAAAAAAAATCACTCAGATTAGGCGGTCCTATAGATAGACCAAAATCCAAAAGTATTCACATCCTACTCAAGCAGTTACAGAACTGTCAGAGCACTCCTCAAACAAAACCTTTATCATCGTATCTTCAGCATGGTTTAAGAAATTGGTCTACATCATTCACTAGGGAAAATAAATAAATTCAGTACATATGTCTTGGACTTGGGACTTAGTTCACCCTTCAACAAGGTCTTACAGGAGAAGAGATGTTACAGAATCCTGTTTCCAGAGGGACTAAGAATCAGAACAGTACAGTTCTCAGAATGTGCTTGGGGTGTCTTCAAAGAGTAGAAGAAACTGTCAAGACTGCTAAGAAAATTATCACAGCTGCTTTGATAACATTTTTTCTTGTGATTCTTGAGAAATATGAAAGAGGTCATATTTCTGCAACATCTTGGATAATTTCCAGATCTCTACCACAGTAAATTAAAAGGCAACAAAATCTGAGCAATAGAAACAATCAAGGTATTGTATCTGGGTATGTATGCTTTGCTAAGCTTTGCTAAGCTTTTTGCTAAGAGGATGGATGGGAGGGGAAAAATTATCACTTCCCACTCATAGCATTTGCCCTATGAGTTTCCTTTTCTTACTGTACAAGTTAGTTAGACATATTATCTGGAAGATAGTTCATGTACAAGATACTGATGTATCTACAAAATAAACTCAAGCCACACTAAACTTGGGTCCAAAGACATCCACACAAGTATAAGAATATGGAAATTATTTAAGTAGCACAGAAAAGAAATTTGCCTAGTGAAGGCAGGGACAGTAGTGCAAAAGAAAGGTGTTCTTTTTTTCTCTCCACAGTATCATCAACAAAAACACAGTTAGAAGTTCTAGGGCACAGGCTTTCAGGATCATCACATGCATATAGCAGGGAAAACAAAGCTTAAAATCTGTATGAATAAAACATTAGAACCTCAAAATCTGGTGCTTAGATGAATGTACAGAGTACAGGGCCACATCTCAGGAGCTTTTTGTTTTGGCCTTTTTTTTTTCACCCCACAGAAAAAGCTGAGGTAGCACAGGTAGAAGGCTCCTCTTTGGTTTGTGGACTGCTGATCTTCCCCAGACAGCTGACTGATCACAGTTTTGCACGAAAAGGATTATTCGAATCTTTTCTTCCCCTTCCCTAGACAGCTGTGGCAGCTGGCACAGATGACTACAGCAAATGTCGTTATGCATTTTTGTGAACTAGTAATTGAGTTTATGTTATAGCTACACAGTGTCCAGCAGGTACATTTTTTTTTTTTTAAACCTTTTTAAAGCTGGTAACTCTGCCTCCAAAGAAGAGGTCCACTTGTTAAAGACAAATGCAACAGTAAGGAAACGGAGTAAACTCAGAAGATGACTACTGCTTGTTTTATTTTATTAAAGAGGAAAACTACACAAGTATGAACTCAAAAGGGACAGTTTCAACATGTAAAAAAATACTTACTCTGTAAATAGTGCAAAACCATCAACACAAGACTATAGCTGTTTAAAGTACCACGACTGGCATCATTTATCTCACGAAAACTTGCCCACTTCTTAACAACAAGTACTAATGGACGAACTCGATTCTCAACTGCAAGTAAAATAAACACATCTCAAAAAAATTACATTTAACTAGACAGCAATTAATCAACATTTGCTCCTACTTGATCAACACGGTAGTTTTGTATTCTAAGGTTACCTTTGGCAGACATTTTATACAATTTACTTAGTTATTCTAGAATTACTATCCATTCTACAAAAATCAAAACAAAATATTTGCATTTGAAAACAGTCTTTTGAGTGGTAAGATCCACAGACACATTACAAGATGTATACCAGGAGATTTGCAAAGTCACTTTCTATTTCTAAGGTCTCTCCAGATCATTGTACTAATTTCCACTGAATTAACTTGCTGCCAGGACAGACCCTATGTTATTTTTTTATTTAGGCTATACAATCAGGAAAAGTATTCTTGTGGTTGGAGGACATAGCTGATTCTTAAGTTCACATCAGGATACATGAGAGCAGTAACCCCTGCATACAAACATAAATTTTAAATTTGCCTTGTCTTCAATAGCTTTTTATGTAGATGACGTGTTAGATACAATATCTCTTTACATCAATACATATGCATTTCATGAGGAAAGACAAATGCAGGCATATTCCAAGCATCATCTTCTGAATTTCTGGTGAATATTGACAGCCTTCTAACTAAGGTAATAATCTATTGTAGGTAGATATCACTCTCCACAAACTCCTGGGACTCTGTAGCATACTTAATTTATTATTTGCAGGTATGCAGATCATCAGTTCAGTCAAGTGCCTTTCAATGGCCTTAAAAGCTTATACATTCTGGAGTATCTTTCCAACCTGACATCATTATACAAAGCTTTGTATTCTGCTCATCAGGACATGAGGACAAAAGACATCCTACAACTGCACCAGTTACGGTGCTCTCTGTTATTCTGTAAAACTAGCAAGCACGATTTTTTCACAACATGTTCAGAGTGGTTCAGCACACATGCCCATGTAATTGGTACTCTGCTCACAATCAATGTCCTACTAGATCTGGAAGACCTTTTGGAAACAATCAAACTCCTGATCACTAATCACCTTATCCCTGACATTGTTCACCAGTGGTTGAACCAAAAAAAAAAAATTTAGTACACTAATTGTGAGATGCCAAAAAAGTACTGTACGGACACCATATAAAGATGCATTAATTGAAACAGGATTTTTTCATGAGATAAAAATGTAAATAGGCTCCAGTTTCAAACACAACTACTTTGTGTGTCACAGTAGAAAAGATTTTTCTTTTGTTGACCTCATTTTGAGATATTAAATTCTGTTAGTGCCTGTAATCTGTATACAATAGCGTGCAATATGGCCAGTAAACTCTGTCTGATACTCTGATACAAGCTACCCCTCAAGAAAATGCTCAGTAATGTTATTTGCACAAAGCTAAAAAGTCCAGCTTCCACTAACTCAAAAATACCTAGCAAAAATTGCTCATTAATCACAGACATGCCTCTTTCAATAAACCACTGGAAACATAACAGCACAGACTTCACCTTCTAGCACTGCCTAATCTACCCACATTTTCTGTGGACACTTTGTTTCACATTGCCTCATCCTCCTCCATGTTTTCTAGAGCACCCACGCACCAACAGAGAAGAGTCAACTTCAAAAGAGACCAAAGAGCATTCACAGAAATATTTGGAGTTTTAGCTTTTTCATCATGTTTAGATGTTTATCATGTTAAGATAGTTAGAGTCTTGTTTGCCTGAGCATCTAATTTGTTCTAATGGAAAACAGACCAATACATCTTCTACATTCTAGGTAATTCGATAATTTTTTCCCCCTGCAGGTTGAACCCCTTCAACTATACTTTGATGTGAGCAGGCTAATACATATAAGGCTATCCAACCCCGATGATATGACTTATAAAGGTATAGAAAAAGACAGTTTGATAAAAGCTTTCATTTAGTTTTGTTTGCCTTATGTCACCTGAGTTTTCTGGTCCAAGGAAGACAAGACAGACAAGCTGTATGCCTGATACAGTTTGACTATTTAGGAAGGTCCAGAACATTCAGAAGGTAGTATTTTCAATTGCAAGTCTCCCTTCGCTACTAACTCACTCCTTGACCTCAAGAAAATATTATTTAGCCTTCATCACGAAACACAAAATTAATTTTGCTGGCCTTATAAAAGTGAGCACCACAGCAGAACAGAAGAAAAGGTGGGATAGGGATACTAGTACTGCTTCCACTGCTCTTTTCACATCTGGACTTGTCTGCTCTACAGCGATTTTCTGAGAAGAGTAAAGACAATCTGTGATAGAAGCTACAAACAAATATATCAACATTAGATGGTGAACTGTCATTTACGACTGCTCATCTGCAGTTGCAAATGACAATGATTACCCTCCTAATATTTTTAAACTTGGAAGCAAATCCTTTTCCAGTCATACACCTTCCTGAATATATGAAGAAGTCACAGTTAACCAACTGACCCACGACAAGTTGTAGACTCTCCTAGTAACATGAATATGGAACACAAACTAATCTGACTGAAATAGTAGTAAAAATTAACTAGTGAAGATAGCTTCTATTGGTAACTGCCTACCCTAAATAGAAAGAAATTCCTTTATGCAAGAACTGAAGAAAGTGGTAAAGGAACAAATGCAAATGCCCTAAAGAAGTAGCCTAAGGCACACTCCTTTATATATTTAACTGCCAAATGACATTGCAATGCTAAGAAAGAAAACCTTAGTTTACCACTAAGAGTGCTGTTCTTATTACTTTCCTTTCACAAGGTCGTTTCACAATCTCTCCCGAAAATGCAAACTCCTGAGTAGACACAATCCAATTTTGATGTGAGATTAGTATAAATACTGAAGCAGTATTTTGGATTTTCCAAGGAAAGACTCTGCAACAGCATACAGATATAGCTAGCTATCAGCCATGAATAACTAGCTGTCATTGGCTGTAAGGAAATAAAACAAACTGGAGATTATACCACTAGATGACCATTACTATAATGATCTTGTTATCTGCAGAATACCTGAAGTAGCCCTTATAGTAGATACGTGGACCTTAATATGAAGAATCTTTGTTATCTTCTGAATATTATAATATTCAATTAAAAATATACCCAGCTGTTTTCTCCATATATTTAGAATGAGCAACAAGAACTTATCTTAAACCTACTTAATGTAGCTAAATAGGTAAATATATATAGTAATACAATGTATTAAATTAAATGTTCATAGCATATCAATACCAAAATACAAACAAAAAAGGGAAGTTTAAAGAAACAAGAAAATAAAATAAAAACTTACTGAATGCATAGGTTCTCAGAAGGAATGTATTTCTTATACCTATAACATTGTTTACATTCAAGTCGAAATCCACATTGCTATTAGGGAGAAAAAAAAAATTAAGCATCATGGTATTCAATTTCTGAATGTTCACTACCTACTTTCTGACAGATACGGGGAAATAGAATTATAATATAAAGCCCTAGAAATGTTCTTCAGAGCTTTAAATGCCATGATTCCTGTGATTTTGTTTATAGCACCTAAGCCACGTACAGATTTAAACTCCTTTGTTACAATAATGTAATTGTTGTTTTACATGAAGAATACATGTAGATACAAATTTAGACTTCAGGACAACTTAAGATAACTTCTTTAATTTTTACCAAATCTTTCTCCCAACTAGACATGCACTACACGATTTACTACAGATAAGTTTTGAAACCAGGAAGGATTCTCTGAGGTATTAGTTTAGGAAATTATGCCAATGAACTGAGAAAGACAACTGGAAGAGGTTAGAAGGTAAGAGCCATTTCTGCAATGACAATAAGAGAGAATCAGTACTTAGGAATAAAATCAATTCTGAGTAAACACTGCATGTTTTGTAATAAAAAAGTTTCGACAATTTTCATTCGGTTAAATAAGGCAAACAAGCACTAACTGCTTTATTTACAACACAACCTGCCCCCATGTTTGAATTTCCTACTGCATATAGAGCCTAACTACTCACAGAACTCAAGAAATGATATTGCATTCATGGTCAATAAGCCACAGCAACATTAACTCGCAACAAGGTGAGCTTATTATTAGATAAAGTAGTTGTCTGTGATATACAGCTATTTCCATTTTACATGCACAAGTTGCATTCACACAGCACTTGTTCGCCCAAATACTTCTCAGGATTTTCTTGACTATATAAAGGGAACATGGACCTGAAGTTCATTAAATTTGGTAAAAGAGTATTTTGAGGCCTCTAAGAAATTTTTTGCATATTTTGAAAATTCAACATTTTTTACATCTTTTAAACATTTTTTACATTAAAACATTCTTTGCATCAAAACCACTGCATAATTTTAAACCTGAGTTAGCATCAAGCAGGGCCTTTTATATGTTTTAAGAATATAGTACATAAAAATACAGGAAATAAACAAGCTTCAGCTACCACTTCTCAGCTGTAAATACAAGCATGAACACCCATAAGAATATTAACTGCATGTGCAAATATAATAAAAAATTGTCAAATTGCATGTGTAATTCCAATTAATCCAAATTAACAAGAAGACTATTTACCAGATGCTGATTGAAGCAAGTTCTATTGCAGTCACTCTGTACTTTACTATGCATGCTTAATAGCTGTTGCAGTGGTGGCAAGTGAAAAAGGTTTAGTACTGCTGGGACTCAAGTTCTACTAAAAAGCACTAAAGGAGAGGAAAAGAGTGAACTGCACATCAACTGTAGCAGAAGAGGAAGGTTTTGTATCTTCTGTAGTATAGAGATCTTGATATTTGATTAGAATAATTTCCTGGGAAAGACTACCAAAAAAAAAGATGGTAAGTCTAAGTGCAATGGATCTTCCCTTACTTTTAGTAAGGGAAGTTTTAGTATCATAAAAGAGAACAAATACAAACTGAATGCTTCCTCATTCACTGAACCAAAGTAAGGGGAAACAGCCATTTGCAGGTATACATGGACCATTGGTAACACATTAGAATGTGCATCTCCAGATACAGAGATAACACCCACTGAATTCAACCAACTTCTCCCAGCAGCTGGGCATCAAAAAACTAGCTTTCACAGGAAGCTTGTAATGTTTAGTTTCCAGTTTTGGCAAAGTCAGGCTTAGTGCCCTGGGTACAGGATATTCAATCCATTTTTCAAGACCTCTGTGAAAAAATGCATGAGTATGCATTCTTTGTACATCTGAGTCTACAAAAGACAAGAGGCCAGTAAGAGACTGGAAAGAGACAAATGCCTAAATAAAAAGACAAAACGTGGATGGAGATGACAGATTATGTAAGAAAGACAATTGTAAAGACAGAAAACAAAACAATAACAAACTACAAAAAAACCCAAAAAAACCCAAAAAACCACCAAAAAACCTACCAAAATAAAAATCCCAGCCCAAAATCATGACATTCTCTGCCACTCTCTTCCACAAAAGCAATACAGAAAACCAGATGGTGAAAAATACTGGTTTTTACTCTGCAAAAACATAATGTGCTGCTTCTAGTCTTAGAAGATCATACTTTGATCTAGTGGGAAATAGAGAGCTCTTTAAATCCTATCTGTAAGGTATATAATTATCATGATTTACTATTTTTTGAAAAGGTCACTGTACTACGGACTGTAAGTGCTTACAAAACAACTTCAATCTTCTCACACAATCACTTCCATTCAGTTCCATACTTAAGGTTTCTTTTTAAAGTTTATTTTCTCATTTTAAATTCGGAAAAAAATATTCTTGTTATAATCCCATAACTCACTCAATATTTGTGCCAGGAATTTATCACTTCATTTATATACAAAAAGACTAGCACTGCTATATGCAGCTAATCCATATAACCCAAATTTGAGCTTGACAAGTATCACGCTTTCAGAAAGCATGGAAGAAATAACCTTCTGTACTGTTAGAAGAGAAAGTAAAAAACACTCAAATTTTTAAAAGGTAGGCAAGTATACTCATGTAAATATGGCATTGGGTGTAAATGAAGAAAAAAAGTATAAAGCAAAAAACTTAACAAGTGTACATAATCTCAGATGAAACAAAAGGTTAAACTGATGATACAGATCAGCTCAAATTGTAAACATGACAGATTCAGTTTCATCAGGGCAGGAACCTTACGATGATAAAGTTACATCCTGATAAAAACATGTTCTGATATGCTTTCACAGGGAGAGGCCAGAAAAGTAGGCTTATTTGTTTTTAAAATACAGATACAGGGTTGTAAAATTTTAGAACCATATAGACAGGTTAAGACAGCTACATTAAAGTAGTTCAAAATCCAATATACAGACAAGAATGAAACTATGTTACTATAGGAAGCTAACACATATCAGTGTTACAAAACTAAGCCAATGAACACGGTAAGATATGAACATTACTCAGACTGTCAACACATTTCAGTGCTTTGCAAGACTTTTTCCTCTGTCAGGTATTTTCATCACACACAATACGAAATACATCATTCCCTGTCCTAGTACATTCCTCTAAATTACTCTCATGTCTTCATAATGAATAGACAATGAATACAAGAAAACATCATCACAAACTAGTTTGTTTCAGTGTTGTTTGTACAGCTCAATAGTTATGTCTGCACAGTAAGCAAAATTATATTTCACAACAGTTTTCTTCCCACCACTGTTTTTCTGTCAAACCATTTGTCAACTTGGAGACTACTGTGTACAAAAAATCCACAGAAATATGTGATGCGCTGCTTTTAATTCACATCACAGGAACCAAAAAAGCATCTCAACCACAAGAGGTGCTTAAGACCATCAAGGCAATAAGCTGACTGCCGCTGCACGTTAGATCTACAAATTTGCGATACAACTACGGCACCACACAAATAAACACATGTAACAGTGGGACTATTCCTAAGGGCAGAACATCTATAGAACACTTCCCCATGTCAAAGTCTAAAAGATTATGCTGAACAGAATACTTGCCTGACTTTATCCCTGAATTTCACTATTGGCACTTTTGCTCTGATCAGCTGAGGTCGCTCAATGTAGCTTGCTGAAATGGAGAAAAACATGCAATTAAGTTTCATGCAAGATGCAGATCTTAATCAAATATCCTGTAATACAACCTTATCGACTGATTCATAGCAAATAGCAGCTTATTATATTCAGCAGGGTTGTGCTAAACTAAGCAACCTTTAGCAACTGTAGCAAAAATAACAACCTAGGAAAGCATGTGAAACACCCCCCACACTGAACATTAGAGAAGAAAGTAGAACATAAGAGTTTTCTGTGGGAAATACATTCCAGAAATTTGAACGTAAGGAATGCAGCACTACAACGCTTTCATGGAACAGTACTTGTAATAGAAATCCTGAATAGTTATAATTAAGGTACAAAAATAAAGGAGAAAGAACATATCCAACCAGGATGGGCTAGTGATAGGCTTAAAACTTGTTTCGAAAACTGTTCATTTCAATGATAAAGTACATACCAGGAAATGCTACTGGAAACAGAGCAATGCTTTCTACCAAAGACGAGATAAGCTTTATCCGCCTTTTGCTTTAATAGTAATACGACATGCAGTAAATCCACATTGATGATGATTATCAGATTATTATCTCACAGGATAGATATATAGGCTCAATGCCAGACCATCCAAACTCACACATACTAAGCTCAGCCACTCACAAAAAGCCACCAAATGCATCCTCCACACTTGGCTCTCCAAAACTACTGCACCAGCCATATTCTTGTGATTTCCCTATACTTCATGATACCTCAGCCTATATTCAGCAGTTTCTCATAATGCTGAGTGAATACTGTGACCAAGAAAGTAATGGAAAAGAAAGAAAAGTATAGCCTGTAGGTTACATGGCATGGATTTGGGCAAAAAGCATGATTTTAGTAATTACTTCTGTTGCTAAATCTAGGACCAGTTGTATTTGTCCATATCCAACATCATACATTTTCCCATTGTTTCTATAAATTAACCTCAGATTAGCATAAATAAGCCTGCACAGTACAAGCAACACAGACTAAAAATAACCTTGAATAATATCTGATTTTTTCTTTCCCCCCAGAGAAAGCAACAAGGTACTTCTATCAGCTGAATAGCCACCTTGATTAAACAGCATCATCTCCATTGCTTTTGGATGACAAATTCAGATTTTGTGGAACACTGTCGGGCAATACTCAATTAAAACAAACTTCTTTTCTTTTTTTTTTTTTTTTGAGACTTTCTGAAACTGTTTCATCGATAGGCACGTTCAGACAGATTTGACCTGAGGCAATCTTTTATCTGGATTTTAATGCACTGTACAAGCCTAAGCAACACACAGACTGGCACTCAGAATAAAAGATAATCTTACTAATTTACTGATGTCAGTGGGAGAATCTTAAATAAGTAACTTCAATTCATGTTCACTGACTGCAAAATTTACACAAGCTTTGCCTCTAGCTGCACCTTCGGTCACATCCAGGCATCTCTCCTCCAGCATCCCAGAACATTTTCAAAGTGAGAGTCTGCCTCTCTGCCTCCTTTCCTTTCACTTCCAAATTTGTGACAAAGATTCCCAATACACTAGCACATGGCAGACAACAGTGGATGTCTATTTGTATGCCATAGCAATTCAACTTTCCTCACTATGACCCTTACCAATGCTCTTCAGAAATTAACTGAACTCATTCTAGTGACAATCCACTTCCAAACACATCCTTGTCTGCAAATGCCTCCCTACACTTGATGGATGCTTGTGTCAAATTAGTTGGCTAAGAAAAGAAAATACAGCCCAAAATATAATTCCAATCTGTTTCACAGGGTGGTAAAAAGCAAGGAGGAAGTTAGAAGAGCAAAGAGGAAGTTAGAAGGCAGTAACTTCCTGCTGGTATCCTCTTTCTTGGCTCAGACCAATGATGCTGTTAGCAGAATCTATACTGCAGCTTACACATACACACTGGGAAGAAACAGTCACAAATACAGGATGTGGAATTCTGAAATACATACAGGTTGAATAAGTGCCTTAATAAACTGCATGATCATGAAAGCTCTATGACCAGAGGGGCTACATCAAAATACATGAAAAGAAATCTATACAGTTGCTCCCCAGTTTTGGACATGTCTATGAAAAGGTCATGAACCAATTCAGCTTAGCAAAGAAGAATATAACGGCTTCCAAGAAGACTAAGCACTGGTTGATATATAACTTATTCATGCAGATTTTCAGACTGAACAGCTTATTTCTCTCTCTTCTTTTACAGAATGAAAGATTAAGAAATCGTACAGAATATTAATCCCAAACATGGTACATGCCAAAAAGATCTGCTGATTTTTTGGAATTCACTCAACGAGCTGCACAGTCCTTCAAAGTAATTCAATTGAATTCAAATTCCTTTGCTTGTCCCAGCTGTTACACATTTCCCACTAGACCACCATTAGGCAGATTCCACTCTGATACCCTAGTCTCAACGCTACCGCACCTCTTTGTTATTTATGCACACAGTAAACACCTGTCAACCTAATACTACCACGGTGTTTTTCAAATGAATCCCACACAGATGAGTCTGAAGTGAGGAATCAGTCTGACATTTACTCTCAGTGGTTTAGATGTAACCTCTTATCACCCCAAATTAATGCTTCTCATTTCTAAAGACATTGACTTCAGCATACAGTTCTGGGAATGTCAGCCAATCTTGTAAAAAAACACATGTGCAGGTATCTGAACAAATAAGCCAAGAAGTTACACATGATCAGCTAGCGTTTGATACGGATTATGTATTTGCTATCCCTATATCTCTCTTCTCTAGGAGAAACAAAATGCATACCTTTAAGACTAACGCTCCCCACAAAAACAGTGAATAAAACACCAGAAGCTTTTTCCCACTTTTCTCTGCGATTAGACTATTCAAAAGAGAACACATTTTCACTTCAGTTGATGCAGAATGACAATACAGAAAAGCCTCTGCTAAAAGATTTAGAATCTGATGGACTAAAATTTCTTGCTCACACTTGTTACCTTTTACAAACCTGAAACTGAAATAAGCTAGAGCTTAGACAAATTTTGAATCCGATTCCCAAACCTACTAATCTAGCAATCGCATTCAACTCTATAAAAAGGATAAAGGACACAGCACTTAAAAGTTCCGAAGACAAAACAAATTGTGAAAGAGACTGATCTAATTTGCACTTGGAATGCTTCTTCATTTATCAATCATAAAATTAAGGTGAAATAAGCACAGAATCACAGTCTTACTGTCCTTAAATTGGAATGCACAGGAACACTGCAGAGTGCAAGAACAAAGAGGGAGATGTTATGAGAGGCACAGACAGAAAAAACTTCTCCCAAGTTTCTGAACAGAAGTGATCTGGAAAAAGGTTAAAAAAACTCTAAAACTTTACCTATGCCACAAATATCCTCCTTATTTCCTTTTGTCCTTTAACTCTCACAAAACCAGAGCAAGAGCTTAATTTCAAATGGCATCTTATATTTTCTCCTTCCTGTTGTTTCTCTTACATCTTGGCACACGCTTTGCTAGCTTCCGTGCTTGGCCCAAACTATGTTTATTTCCATTCTCTCATGTGAAGCAACAGTAAGTTTTATGACTGCTCACACACTTGTTCAGAACACGCTGCAGTCTCTCTTCTACAGAAGAAAGAAATACTTAACTAATATTGTCAAACAGGTATTACCTTAAAATTATAGGATAGCATCATACATGCTAGCAGGGCAGCACAAAACTTGAAAACAATTATCAGAAGCAGCTTCATTTTAGGTAGACAGGCTGTCCTTGATTTATGGTAAGCACTACTGAGCAACAACTGAAACTTCAGTGTGTTACCAACATTCTTCTCATATTAAATCCAAATTACAGCACTGTACCAGCTACTAAGAAGAAAAGTAACTATCTCAGCTGAAACCAGGACATGTCTTGTTTCAGAAGTACTAAACCTTGGCATAGTTGAGCTACAGCTTGTAAATTAGCTAAATCTAAAAGAAAAGACCCATGTGCCAAAGCCTTTTTGTTTCAGATGTTTTCAAACAATTTTTGCCTGTTAGTGCTATTCACAAAACATCCATACACAGACACAGGACAGATTGCTAGGTATAGGAATTAATGCCACAGTGATGTTCAGATTCTGAAGAGAAGGTCTACATACCACAACTAAGAGCACCTGACAGGAGTGGTAATCTCAGCAGTGCTTTGTCCTGCCTTACCTTCCACACAATATTTTGATTAAATCAAGCTGATCAAATGCACTTGAAAGGTAACAGAGAATTACGAAAGCATAAAAAAACAGGCAAAGGCACAAATACCTTTGGGGATCACTTGCATATGACCATCATACCTTTCTGCTACTGGTAAAAAGACTTGATTTTGTCTAACGCTCTGTCACAGAACAAGAGCTCTTGAAAAAGATTGCTTACTTTGAAGCTCCCTTCCTGATCCCTGAAAACACACCTATTTTATCACTGTGCTATCAGAAAGCACTGGAGAGAGCTGCACCACAGACAAACCCAGATTAATTTTCAGACTTATGCAAATATCAATATACAGTAATAAGCATTAAATATCAGATGCCTATTCAGCAATAGATCTATCAAGTCCTCTTCCAAGTGAGCTGTTAAAATCTGTGCATGCATGCTTGCCAATAAAGAAATTTTGAAGCCTGCATTTAAATTTACGGTTTGCTCCTTTTAGCACTGCAGGACTATTCAGAACATCACTATAAGGAGTAGCAACAAAGAATCTATCACAAGTCTGGGAAGAAGGGTGATAAAGTCATTGATATCAGTAAATGTCAGGGTATTTTATAATTCAAACGATAATACAAAAGCCTCTTTGAAGTAGAAGGTTTTCACATTTAAGTCAAGAACTGCCCATGCGAATTTTTAATCTGAAGGGAGTCTAAACAACAACCTATAAAAACTATGAATTGATATGTTTTATCTGTGTGTGCTGGTACTGTCAACATTTATTACTTTCTTCATCAGGCACCTAAGTTAATTATTTCTCAAAAGAAAAAAATCAATTCTATACGGTCTACTGCGAGTGACATCTTATTTTACAAATTCTTAAGAGTATTTTTCACAGGAAGACACTGCAGTCTAAGATATTAGCAGGAGTTCACTAACACAGGTTTCCCAAACAGAAATCTACTCCCTCCTCATTGTGTTCCACAATTGAAAAGTCATCTGAGATATTACCCATTATTGAAGTCCACCAGTTTTCAAGAAAAACTTTTGTTTTTCTAATTACCATACATCAGCATTGGGTAATATCACTAAATATTTATAGCTTTTCTTCTAAGAGTACTGTGATTAGAACCTAGACAAGACGCAATAACATACATTAGTTGCAACTGTGCATCAATACTTCTTCCAGAATTGCCAATAATCTTACCACCTCACTTTAGACAGTAACTTACAAAGTTTAGTACTGAAGAGTTTTTGGACTAAGCTGAGTATACGCCTCGCTTCAGTCTTCTGATTCACCTGAAATGTGGTATTAAAATTAATGAAAAGAATTGGTATCTCTCATTTAAATGTTCGAAGTAAGCATGCTTTCCTTTCAAAATGAAATTAGTTCTTAGAATAAGACATGAACATGTACACCAACACATTCTACAGCCTACGTATACATTTATCACAGCAAATGCCAAACAGAAAAACCCATACTCCATATGCAAAGCGCTTAGTAGACATTTAAAAATCACAGACCTAGGTGAAAACCTAGCCCCACTTACACAAAAATGTCCTCTTTTTACCTTTAAATGACACTGCAATTCTTTCAAGATTATGGTCTGTCTAAATTTCCTTTAGCTATCCTTTCTGTTAACTTAATTTCTATTAATAACATTTTTTCTCACAAAAAATATTTCAGATATTAAATACATTTTTTATGCCTGATCACTAAAATTGGTAGCTATGAATCTAATCAATAATATAAGAAATGTTACTTATTAGAAGTTGTTTCTGCATCTATAAGAGTTCTCTAAACAATTTTCTTCCTCATTCTAGGCATTTGCTTTCCTTTTACTATATTTCTTCACTTACGAATTGAAGGTAAAGCTTTAAAAAAAAAGTTTTGTTAGGTTAATAGGGTTGAATTCATATCTGCACATTACCGGGCCCATAGTTCGTAGCTATTATGAGTGCAAAACTACGTTATTAAATCAAAAATACTTGAGCAATTTTTTATCATTTCAGGACCCAGCCTTTTAATAGCCCACACAAAAAACCTATGTTTAACTATGTATGTTTTAAATTACTTACTGGTTCTTCTTTAACCACCAGGCACAAATCACCATCACTAGTACGAGTGCCAAATCCATTCAGTGAGGACCCAACCAAAAAAAGTCTGCTCTCTGTAACAGAAGAGTAACAGAAAATGTGACATAATACAGTTTGAGAGGAAGGAAGAATCACGAACTTGAGGAACATTTAAACTGATATAAGTAATCAAATTCTAAACATACGTGGAAAAATTAGCTGAATTTCCCTCTGGAGTTCTGTTCTGCAGAGCTCTTTTCTGTCCAAATCAGAGGCCTGCTGCCGACATGCTTGAAACAACTCCAAGATCTGTTGACTTAACTGGACACACACATACAAAAAGCAAAGACATAGCAAAGTGAATATTCTTTCCTGTCAGAGATGCAATTACATGAAATACAGAAAGTTGGATTTTTTTATGCAAAACCCAACATCATTTCACAGGACCTACTCCATTGTCTAGAGTTTTACTACACTTAAATTCACAATTAATAATTCCCTAGAAGAAATTTCTGCTAAGTTTTTAAATTTAAACTTGTTCCACTTGTTACAAAATGTCAAACCACAGAAAATAATTTCTGCATCATCAGTACATGCAGCCTTTCAGGGAGTAAGTAGTGAAAGACCAGAGACATCTTCTGCTGACTTTAACGTCAACAGTTTGCCTACCAGTAATAGGAAGAAAAAACTTATTGTAAAAACTGATTTAAATTAGCTTTCTTTTTTATCCCACACGTACTGTTAAAGAAGAAGTCCAATCTTTGTTGGAAGGAGGTATTAACTGTTCTCCTTTCACAATACTGTTACATTCTATAACAGGAATATTTATACTAAAAAACCCCAAACCCTTCTGCCATGTTTGTGCAGAACAAGAAACAGTTCTAAACTACACTCCATTCTCTTCTATATTCCAGAACACCTATGACAGTAACTTCTATGCTCCCTTGAAATGAGGTGGAGAACATCTTTAGAGGCCAAATACTGCATTTATTCAGAACGGGCTTCTCTCACATTACTATGGCGGGGTTTTTTCAGTCAGGATTCTCCCCACCTCATTTCATGTCAGAAATGGACTATTTCTCCAATTTTTACTTCCTAGAGCAGAGACATGTAGGTTTCCTGACATCAGGATGGAAATCAAACAACACAAGGAAACAATACCCTGACTTCCCCTGCCCCCATAAAAATACTTCAAACCCAAGCACAGACAAGGAGGTGATATAGAACCACAGCGGCAGTTACACTTATTGATACTCCTTCTAATGGCAGCTTAGCAATAGATATCCCATGACACTGTCAAAAACCCTTGCAGAAATTTTTGTGGTCTCCCACAGCACCTCTGGATTCTGCCTACTCAGAAGACAGAAGTAAAGCATAGGCATAGAAAGCAATTACCTCGTCCTTGGCAACAGGGAGCCTGGTTTCTGTAGAGTTCGGAAACAAATTATCTTGCAAAGGAGGGACACATCCAATCAAAGCTGGTGAGCCATGTGCATGCAACACTGGTGGAGACTGAATCGAAATTGGTGCTGGGAAGGAGCGTCTACGTTCTTCTGGTAAAGGCACTGCTTGGTTAACTACAGTTGTGTCAGAATCATGTGAATGAATCCGCTGCCGTTTGGCATCATCTGGAATGTTTTGTTGACTTTGCCTCCTAGAGAGAGACACTGTGTAACTCCTCTAGTTTACAAGCTCCAGTTTATGATTAAAACACCGTTTCTACAAAGTTTAACATAGTGACATAACTACTTCACTAAGCCCAAGTAAGCTACAGCACAGATATGCTCATCCTAGGTATTACATAAGACAAACCTGGAATGGGAAAAGAGAACATAAAATTGCAGAAATGAAGCTAGCCTAGAACTGGATTGATGCAATTCTCTAAGGTAAACGTCTGCACTAACCAACTGCAACCCAAATGACAAGTTTGGTTAAACTGACTGCAAATCTCCCAACATAGCACAGCTTTCCATAGAATACACTGCTCAAGAGGAAAAGATGCATGCAGCATGAAACCAGGAACTTCCTTAGTTCACGGAATAATTACACACTCAACTATAACTTAATAACATATATATGATTGTGCTTATTTTTTCATGTTAGATTTGGTAGAGAAATAATTTACAGGAGATAGTACTGAAGACAGACTACACAGAACCTCCTTCCAATTAGCTGATTCCCAGAATTATTAGAAACACTTATGAACTAGTGTATCTGAACTGATAAAGAGAACAGGTTTTTTTTCTAAAGTATTAAAAGAAAATTAAACCCTACATTTATGTAAAATTTCCCTTTCTGTGGTAACTAAAATAACAAAGGTAGTAATGTAAATTCAAGTTAATTTTTTTAAAAAAAAACCAACAAAAGTTAGGTTTCCATAAAATCCTCTTTAAAAAAGAGAATTTACACATGCTTGAACTCAACACTCTGTAGTTGAAAAATAATACCTCACATAATTAAGAAAACAAGGAAAAATACCTCATGTGTCAACAGGAAAACATGACAATTCCCATAAAACCTTGAGGGTGCACTTTTATTCTTAATTTGGCAAATTAACAGGAAAACAGCATTAGTTGACACAAACCTGCTTAAAGTCAATCCCACACAGACTACAATCCATTGCAGTATTACAATAAACCACTTAAATCACTTCTGCAAGGCTACAGCTGTTGGAGGAGGAAAACTAGATACAGGAATTCACTTATGAGTACAAAGATTCTCAAAAACAGGTACAATGCTTTAAAGAGCCAATACATGGCCTGTTTCCAACAAAAAGAGAAAAGTATTGAGTATTGCAATTTCTAACACAAATTGCATAAGAAATTGATAACAGACGAGCTTCACAATTGGTACATCACCCATTGTGTAGTCAGACATACACAAATAACTTACTTTCTTCCTTGAAATGACGTCAAGGCATCCGATGTAGACACTGGACTGACACTTCCATAAGTCATTGGTTGCAGTGTAACTACCGGAGTAACAGCTGGAGTAGCTTCAATGCTCCCACTCAAAAGAGCTCTAGAAAGACTAAAGTCCATAACTATTACTCGTAAGACAACCAAGATGCTTTTTATGAATTGGTAGTTTTTGTTAACTGAATATTAAACTCTGCAAGTCCTGACATTTTTTTTTTCTTAGAAGGAATACATCTTTCTTTTCTATTCAAAATGAAGACATATTTCAGTTTATAATATGCATTTCACTAAAAACAGAAAATGGTCATTCTTGACAGCTTATGTGTAAGAAAGGGTTAGCAAACAAATTAACTTAAACAACTGTTAAATTCAAAAGCTTAAAGAACACAATGGTGTCTTGAAATATAGACCCAAGAATAAACTTTTCTTCCCCTTCTCATCTCCTCTCTGTTCTCCCCAATAAACAAATACAATTGAAGAGCTTTAAAAATTAACTGTGGATTAACAACTCCAATCAGTGCAGTGGCATCTCATGCATTATGCCCAATGCAGGAGAGCATTAAGATTTGCAGCTCCATAAGAGAAATGACACAGCTCTTTTTCATACGTGTGACATCATGTTTCGTGACATTCAATGCAGTTCAATGTTAAGAACCGTGAAAAACATCCTCCATAAACAGAAATATTTCTTTCAGACCCAACCCCTGCTATCAAATCTTACTGTACTTACACTGCAGTGCGAAAATGAATCGGAGGAACGATAATTTGCTGGTGAGAAAGAAGACTAGGAGGTATATTTAGAGGAAGTTTAGTGAAAAAAGTACTCTGTTGCTGATATTTTGGAGGGAAGGGTGGACGACCCAAGTTGGAAGAATTTGGGAACATGCTCCTTTCTGCTTGAAGTGAACATGTATTCTTTTATCTACATTAAAAAAAAAAGAAAGAAAGAAATTGAAATCAGGCAAAAAGAAATACTGGTTACCTTTTAAGCTCTTGGTTTAAAAATTTAAGTAATCTAGAATATACTTCCAGGAATTGCTAAAGAGCATGGTGATCACAGGGTAGCTTTTATTGCTTTTCAATACAAGACACTAAATAAAAATACTGTATACCCTGAAGTCTTATAACTACTGCTTACTTTATTTATGTTTAAAAGTGAATTTTTATTTGGTCCCCTCAATTTTAAGTTTAATTTTAGAAGAATTAAATGTCACAAGGTATGAAAGTTTTCATCTCAGGGAAAAGTACCATGTAACAGTGGAATTTGTTTCATAGTTCAAACATTCCATAATGAGGTTCACAATATATGGAAAGAAACGCTTGACTACATCATAAGAGCATGAAGATGCAGCTAATCATGAAATACACGTTATGTCACGAAGTTAGTATTTTTTCATGACATGACATGTAAAAAAGCAGCCAAATGATGACACCAATTGCAACTAATCTAATCATGCTTTAAGAATATCATACATATGTAGTATTATTTAACTGAATAGATTCTGTCACAGAAAAATGTTGGTTTACTACCTGTTAAATTTAAAATTGATTCTGGCACAACTGGCCAGATAGCTCTATCACTGCAGGCAGCAGCAGCACAGAGCATAGGAAAACGAATAATGAAGAGTTTATGTGGCTGGGTTTGGCTTTTCTCTTTATTTCCTGTGATGACAACCCACACTAGTGAATAATAAATACATGGACATTACTGCACTAGCTCCAAGAAAAGGCTATTACAGTTCTTCCTTCCCCCCGCCCCCGCCCCTGTTTGATGGGGTGGGTGAGGGGAAGCATTATGCATTAATGGATGTTCACTTCCAGTTCTGCCAAAGAAATGACACCGAGTCGCATAAAAAGTAAGTTATTTGACATTTAGTCTGAATGAGTATTTATGTGCTGTCCAAACTTTTCCATTTCTAGTAGACAGAACAAGTGTTAACATGCCTCATCCCCCTCTGAGAAGACCAGGCACTCTCCACAGCATACCGTATACATAAACAGTTTATGGATACAATTAGCTAGTAACAGAACGATGAATGAGAATTCAAGAGCTAGGCGCAGAAGAAACACACGTTCGGTTTAGCCTTGGAAGCTGTAAACACCAGGAAGAGAAGGAATGGAGGAGTTACCTTCCCCAACCCAAAACAATGCAACAACACAGCTGCCTCACAATAGTGACAACGACTTTTACCGTGACTTTCAGCACTGTTTACCCCGCCAGCAATTGCCAGGCTCTCCTAAACAGTTTCGTAACTTACAGTTCAGGTACCTTTCTCCCCGTCGGCACTGTTTCCAAACAAGCGTGTACTTCCCACAGAGTCACACGAGAGAACAGTGCAGGTAAGCCCGCGCGCACGGAGGTCCGCCAGCCCCCAGCCCCAGCGCCGGGAGAGGCGTCCGGGGCCACCGCCACCCCTGGGGCCAGAGCCCGACCCCCTGACGCTGCTCCCTGTCGCGTCCACGCGGGACCCCCACAGGACACTCACGCAGGGCCTGAGAGGAGGCAGGCGGGACGGGCCTGCGGGAAGCACCGTGCGGGGTGGGCAGCGGAGACCAGCTCCCGCAGCTGAGCACCGTCCCGTCCCCCGGATGCAGAGACGCCGCAGGAAGCGGCCGGGATGCGGCAGGAAGCGGCCGGAGCGCCGCAGGAAGCGCTCCCTCCACCCTCTCCTGCGCCACTTCGCGGCCGCCTTCCAGGGCGCACGCCCCCTAGCGGTGCGGCGGGACGCAGGCGCGGGGCGGCTGCAGGCGCGGGGCGGCTGCAGGCGCGGGGCGGCTGCAGGCGCGGGG
>VZRS01004535.1:25263-38321 GCA_013398055.1 Ifrita kowaldi | reverse complement strand
GGCGGCTGCAGGCGCGGGGCGGATCCGGGCGCGGGGCGGCTCCGGGCGCGGTGGGGGGGCGCTCGCGCGGCCTCCGTGAGGGACGGGCGGGGCAGAGGCGGCCGTGAGAGTCACAGCGCTCCGCCGACACCCGGTCCTGGCGGGAGCCGAAAGAGACATGACGGTGCGGCTGGTTTGCTTTCTATAATTACTGGCCGGCTGTAACTGAGTTACTGTTCAGAAGTGTGTCCGAAGTATTGTATTTGGCTAAATGAATTAGGATTTGGCCAACAGGGATTGTAGGCATGCTAGGGTTAATCTGAGGTCACAAACAAATTGACATGCTTGCTCCCTGAAGGATGACAGAAGCAAAATTGTAGAATCATAGCGTCATCAGTGTTGGAAGAGATGTTGAGATCATGTAGTCCATCAACCATCCATCCAGCACTACCACTCTAACCCCTAAACTACGAAGCTATCACTCAGCACCAGATCCAAATACCTGAAGAACATCTCAAGGTGATTCAATTACCTCTTTAGGCAATCTATTCCAATGCTTGACCACCCTGATAAGGGGGGAAAAATTTCTAATATGTAATCTGAATCTTCCCCATCACAGTTTAAGGCTATTTCCTGTAGTCTGGCAGGCACCGTAGGAGAGACCAGCTCCCACCTGGCACCTTCCTTTCAGGGAGCTGTAAGAGCGATAAGGTCCCCCTGACCCTCCTCTTCTTGAGACTAAACAAACCCAGCTCCGCCAGCTGTTCCTCATATGACACATTTTCTAGTCCTTTCAACCAGCTTTGTTGCCCATCACTGGACACTCTCCAGCACCTCAATGTCCTCTTTAATGTGATTCCTTCTTGGGGAGGAATACTATAAGTGAGCTCTTGGCATGAGCAGGTACTGAAACAGTTGAGTTTGTGCATACACACACTGTTGCAACTTCCACATTTGAGAGGAAAGGAGTAAGCTGAAGGCTTGCTCAACTTCAAAACTCTGACTTGAGGGCTTTCTCAGCTGAGAGCAGGCCACAGCTGGAGTTGTTACGGTTTAAGGCTCTGGCAACTCACGAAGAGACAATAGATAAGAAGGAGACAAAACGCATGGGCCTAGTGAAGTGGGACTGCAAATGGACTGACAAGTCTGGGTTGTGAAAGGACTTCATCATCTTGGCTATGACATGGGATCTTCATATAAGGCTCAGTTTGTGGCTATGGTTAGCATTACATTTATGAGAGACAAATCCTAATGGCATACTGGGAATGAAGATGCAAAGCAAAGTTCAGCCACAAAGAAATTTCCCTTAAGAATTTTTTGTTCTGGTGAGGGGACTGGGGCTGCTTGGGAGGCTGGGATGAGACACAGCCGGACAGTGACCCAAACTGACCAAAGGGATATTCCAGACCATATGACATCATACCCAGTATATAAACTGGGAGGAAGACAGAAGAAGAGGTGGGCATTTGTAATTATACTATTTGTCTTCCTGAGTAATCATGACTTGTGATGGAATCCAGCTCTCTTGGGGATGGCTGAACAGCTGCCTGTCCATGGGAAGCAGTGAATAAATTCGTTATTTTGCTTTGCTTGTATGCACAGCTTTTGCTTTCTCCATTAAACTGTTTGTATCTCAAACCATGTTTTCTAACTTCTACCCTTCTGATTTTCTCACAGATCCTGCTAGTGGGGAAGTGAGGAAGTGGCTGTGTGGTGCTTGGTTGCCAGATGGGATTAAATCATGACAATCTTTCTGGGCTATTCCTTTGGAATCAAGACTCAACTTTCTACTTCCACTCAAGGTAGAAACTTTGTGTTGTAACTGGTAGAAGTCAGCGATACAACTCCTTATAGCTGCAGTTCCCTGTATGCCCCATTCAGGCGATGTTCTCCAGACCATTTGACCACTCTTCTCACCATAATCTATCCATTAACCAAAAGCATGTCGTGCTTCTATGTTTCTCACGTTTGCCATGGGGCCTACAATAAATCTAACCTAACACAATCGATATACTTGGCAGCAGGCAGTGTTTATAGCAGGGTATTAAAAATCAACATCTTTTTATACAGCAAAAATGAAAAAAAAAAGAAAGAAAAAAAAGAAAAGAAAGAAAAGAAATATTTAGGAATGCCTTTACTGACTGAAAGTGAAAAACATGTTGCTATGTTTTTTCCTGGTCTCCCTTTCCTCTGCTCCTTGGCACAAGGCACACTGATTTTGTGTTTGCATCAATCTAGATACTAATAACCTTTTTTTTTTTTTTTTTGACACAGACTGTTCACTCTTAAGGATTTTTTTCCCATGTCTTACCTGCACTCACTTGTCAACCCAGCTACACATTTCAGTGAGGCACCTGAAATAACCTGACATTTTACAAATTGCCAACAGCCTTCTGAGACAAATCTGTGTGCTTTGATGTGCTGAGAGCTGTTCTATTTTTTCAATATGTGCTGTCTTTCTTCCTGACCCTGACTGTGATCTCAGACGGTTTACAGATACTCTTCTGTTCAAAAAGACATACAAAGCCTTACTCCTGGTTTTAGCTGGGAATCAGACTGCTGGTCAAGAGATACTCAACTGAACAACAAAGAATTTGAGAACTTGCACTAGTGATTCCAACAGATTCCCCCAAACAGAAAGGCCTTAGGACTAGCCTTGTGTTTCTGCCTCAAAAGATGATTGCATTAGAATAAAAATGGTACTGTTTGTAAAACTAATATATTTGAACAACAGCAATGAAACTGAATGATCAATGAAGGAAATTTATGATCTATAATAGAAGCAGAGTCTAAAGCCAGCCTCTATAAACTACTAACTATACTTAGTTCTGATACTAAACAAACCCAGCTCCCCCATAATATGAAAGAGAATGGTTTCCAGAAGTAATTGACAAAGAGAACTCTGATGAGCCATCTGCAATCTCTCTCATAGAATGAAAACCATTATGCAACATTAAACTCCCTATTTGGTGCTTTTTGCAATTTTCTGAAACTTTTGGAGCTGAAGTGCTCCAGCTAGTCTCTGAAGGTAAATAGTGATGAAAAGTTTGATCAAAGCGTCTCAATTGTCAGTACTTCAAGGAGGAAAAAATGAAGAATAAAACCCAATTCCTCTATGGAAACCTTTGCTTAATCTTTAAAAAGTCTACAGACTCTTTTCTTTGCCTCTTGGTACCTGAGAATGCCTATGGGACCTTGAACAGGTGTATGGTTAGAATGTGTTTTACCATAGCAAACAGCCTTATTAAAGTGCACCTATACTACTGCATGTATTAAGAGTGCTGAAAAATGTGTATTTGTATACCCTTTCCCTACTTGGAAAATATTTAAATTACTTAAAACATTTTCTAAGTTTCAAAACCACCTGTAATATATGATCATTTATAATGTTGTTAGTCTCCAGGACCAGTTCTGAAATAATGAAACTTGTGTCAATACAAAGCTTCATTCTAAGTATCCCTTTTTCATATTTGGTACTGAGACCACATATATTAAATAAAAATATATGCCCATATATTAAAATAAAAAAATGTAACTACAATGAAATAAATGGCACTATAACAGTGCAGGATCCACTGTGAAGACTGAAGCTTTTTAGTCATGATACCCATATGAAATGCTGTGCATTGAATTTGGAAATCGGGATATTCTAGGATTGAAGCCGAACTAGAGACTTAGGTCTAAAACAAATTTTGTGTACCAGAGAAAAAGCAGCTTTCCCCAAGGAAAACAATAATGTTGAAGATGTTAATAATAATACAAAGAACATAAGTTAGATGTACATTAGAAAACAGTATTAAAAAGGCACAAAAGCATTAAAAGCAAGATTCAAAACTTTAGCAAGTAAATACTGAATGAAAAATTAATAGTTAATTACACAAATGCAGTATTTTTCCCCACTGTGCAGCATTCTAGTTCTGATGTTCAACTTTTATCCAGATTCAGCGATGCTCATGTATGCCTTTATGTGCTTTCTTCAGTGCTTTTTCAGTGAGAGATCAGTTGATATATTTATTACATACAGTATGCTAATTTTATATGCATATAGATATCCCATAATATACACTACAAAATTTATTAAATGTAATTAATATCATATGCATAATTAATATAAAAATGAAAATGTGAGAGAACTGTGCAAACATGTATGTTAAATCTGTGAATTCCAGCTTTAAATCGTAAAATCCAGATAAAATACAGATTTAATAAATCTATAATAATGACTTATAGCAAAATATGTATTTACGGTTATCTTTATTTGGGATGTCTACATATTAATTATCCCTGTATCTTTTTCAGATGAGTATTTTGTAGTGCGCCATTTAGATTACTGTTGAAAATATACTATATGCATTTGTGAGAGTTGTTACAATATATAGTTAATGCTTTGCTGTGGTTAGATTAATGAGTAATTGGTAGAAATTTTATTACTGCAGTGCTTTGTTTCTGTAAATTCTGTAATTACACTCCTTTAAATACAAGTGTTTTAAAGGAAGGTCTAAGTTTTCCTAAACTTTAATCTTTTCTCTCTTATATGAAGAAAGCCATGTCTTAAAATTAATACACAGGGCCATAATTTTGATTGAACACAGTGGATAATGTCAATTTATTCTGCACAATTCTACAAAACTGGGGTTTTTTCCACTTAGTTTTGTATTAATCCATTGTACCCTTAGAAGGATATTCATGTTCTTTGTGCCCTTAACTAGTCAGTTACGTTTTTTAAGGACACGCCTGACATGTCAGTTTCTGAGGGTTAAGATTTAAACAGGAATTTTCTTGTTGTTACAAAGGTCTAGTAGATAATTCACTGTTGCCCAGTTTTTATAAGTAGTTGAAAGAAATTTATTTCAGGTTAATGGATCTGGAGGCAATACATACCCATCAAATGATCTTCACATACATAGTAACATCCCCAAACTGCCAGGCAAACAGAAACATTTTTTTTCTCTCCTGAATTAAACATGTAATAAAGTCAGCATTATCTCTATTTTATATTTTATTTAAAATTGATACGTTTAAGCATGCACTTAGAATTTATGAGTTCTCAATGAGCATACTGAGACTTGAACAAATTGGGAAGGTCCTGCTGTGAATTAGTAAATAAAATATAACTTCCTACCTGTGTTCTGCTTTCTTAACATCTCCTGTGTGCACTGCCAGAGTCTGAGTAGGGTGCAAGAGCTATCTGTTGGTGGCCAACATAAATTCTCTTGTATTATATTTCTTTACTGTGTCTTTCAGGTTTTTATCTCCAGTTTCAGTCACTTACTTGTTTGTGGAAAACGCATCTGAATGCTCAGTTTTATTTGATTCATGAGCTTGTTCATGTTTAAGAACTGAATTTCATCACTTGGATATAAATGATGACAGTATTTTATGGGAAAAACCCCTTATATAGTGGTTTTGTTTTCAAAGACTGTACCTATCAACTAAGAAGTTCCTTAATCTTAATCTTACCCCCATGGAGCAGATTGTTAATCATATTAATATTCTGAGTATTACAGGTCTACTTACACAAAAGATACTCTAAAATTTGCCACATTTCAAATATATTTGGCAAAATCACAGAATGGGTCAGGCTGGGAGGGACCACAATGGGTCATGCGATCCAACCTCCCTGCTCCAGCAGGGTCATCTCAGAGCACGTTTCACAGGACTGTGTCCAGATGGTGCTTGAATATCTCCAGTGAGGGAGATTCTACACCCTCTCTGGTCAATCTGTTCCAGTGCTCAGTCACCCACACAGTAAAGGTCTTTTTCAAGTTCAGGTGGAATTTCCTGTGTATCAGTTTCTGTCCATTGCCTCTTGTTCTATTGCTTGACACCACTGAGAAAAGCCTGGCTGCATTGTCTTGGCCAGTCAGAACTTACAGACATTGATGAATGAATAACATTTTCCTGTACCATAACAGCTTTGAAATAAAATGTACTAGTGTTTAGGAGTTTTGCTCAAGAAATCAGAACATTTTTGTTAACAAGGCCAAAGATTACCTTAATCTTTGCAATATGTATATATATGTTTTCTTCAAAACTTTTTTATGAAGACTTACAATAGGAATAACTGAACATACAGTTTTTAATAACCATTTAAGAAAAGCATCCTATAAAGATCTGGTCCTATGTACTTTGGCTCTGAAAACCAGGTGCCTCTCTCAAGTTGATAGCATTTATGTTACTAGTAAGCCATAAAAGTGGACACTGATGTTAAAATGCAAGAGGTGGACACACATCTGTGCCCACACAAACTTCCTGAAATAAGTTACAGAAGTCTGAGCAAAAGTTAGAAGTTCCAAATTGGAACAATTTTGAACACTAGTCCACAGTGTTGCTTATATTCACTACCACCATTTTTCCAGGTGCACTTGCAAATGTTTTTTCATGAGTTGTAATACAAATAAAATAATTTTTCCAATTTTATATTTGCAGGCATGTTCCTTCTCATCTTCAGTTTTAATATGGTGTTTTTCAGGCCAGATAGTTCTTCAGCCAGTGTCACAGAGGAAATGAAATAGAGATCCAAAGGGAAGCTGCCAGCACCTTATCTATGAAGAGGCTACCACATATCCATAATACATTAACACCAGCTTGAGGCAGGTTCAAGCTTTGTTGTGCACTATGTATTAGTACAGTTTTTCTGAATAATTTATAATTGTTGTTGTGCAAACTGGGTTAGTATTAGGAGTTCTAGAAACATCAGGTTTCAGAATAACCCATCTATTTGTGAAAGTATTCAGTGTGAAATACTATATTAAAGGAAGAGGTGAAGCTGAGCTTTTTAAATCACTAAAAGCAGGAAATGCAGAGTTAAGGTTGCCATGGAAGCCTTAACTCTACACCTTTAGGTAGGTAGTATACTATGCTATTAATTACTTCCTCTTTATCCAACTCCATATAGGTGTCCCTTTTTTATGTGAATTCTAATTATATTCAGTGCTACTTGCAATACATATTAATGGCACTGGCTACTCAGCAAACATCAGAAATCAGATGTTAGCTGTGGCTGACTCAATCTGGCACTCTTACATTAAAGTGACTGTATGAGTTTTATCTAGAAAATAATATTATGTCTAACCTACTGGCCAAGGAATTAAAATGCACATCTTCTGAGTTAGAATTTCACAGTATGGCCATCACATTTCAAAGTATCATCACATGAAGAACTAAACCTTAGAAAACACAATTAATCTACAAGAGGTAAACTGAAAACAGTAACTTCAGTATACTTCAATTTAACCAGTATAATGGTACACTTCTTCAACAATGTGTGAAAAGAAAACATTTGTGATTTGCAAATGTATCTTCTTCCCTCCAGCAGTTCATATTGTACTTCACAGGACATAGCTCTTTCTTCTTCTCCTCCAGTTTCCTTCCCAACAACTTGGTGACCAGTATCAAGCCTCTGCAAAGCTTGCATTTGGCTGCAAATCTGAATATTCTCTCACCCAATTCAGAATTCCTACATCTGCCAGATAAAGGGGCAGGTTTATGTGAGGTTATGTCTTTTAATTGGCTATTCTCAAATGATATGCAAGAAATGCACAGACGTTGAACATTAGGAACTTGAAATTGAGAGACCTGCCAGCAAGCTAGCAGCTTGAGTATGGTATGTGGAAAGGTGTGGAAACTGCTCAGAAAAAGTCCTCTGTCCATCACAGAAGTTCATATAATGTTTGGGAGGATCTGTTTCAGGAGAGGGCACACTTGCAAATGAAGTTTTTAGTACATTCAATAAAGTTTGGAATATTGCAATCAAAATAGTATAAATAAAAGGATGCACCATGAGAATAATGTTAAAATGAGCATCATCAGTTTTTCTTTCTCAAACTGCTGGTAGCACTTTTGTCAGTACTGTTTGTGTAATAGTCAATGTATTTCTAGAATGTATAAACATTAAAACAGGTGAGCAGGATGTTAAGATAAAATAGATCTTTATATCTACAATTTTCATTGGGAATTATTTCCTAGATAGCTGAAAAAAAAAAGGCTACAAATGTGAAAGCAAGTATCTGTAATGCGCTGACCCTGGCTGGATGCCAGGCACCCACCAAATCCATTTTATCACTCCATTTCTGATCTGGACAGGGGAGAGAAAATATAACAAAGGTTCATAAATTGGGATAAGAACTGGGAGATGTCACTCACCAAATGCCATCATGGGCAAAAGAAACTCAACTTGAGGATATTAACTGAAAAAATCAGAGCAGGATAATGAGAACTAAACTAAATCTTAAAAACGCCTTCCCCCCACTCCTCCCTCCTTCTCATACATACTCTCTCAGTACTCACATGTAAAAACCACACTGTTTATTTTACAATATTGTTATAATCTTCAGCTGAAACTGCAAAAACAAAGCTGAGTGATATGTCTAGGTAAGCTTGGTGTAATAAAACAGAAATGACAAGTTGACATAATCAGTCCAGTGGCATAAACTGTGCTTTCTGTATGGTCAGAAAAAGCATTGGAGGAAATAACAGCCACTGATAAACCTAAGTAAGAAATAAAAGCATTAGTCAGGGATCAGTATCTTTTAAAAATTCCAGTAGGGGTGTACTGCTACAGAACTGTGTAGGAGATGTGCAATACATTTCTGGTGGCAAGACAATGAAATGTTGGAAGTGGATGCTGGAAAATTAGCATTCAGTAGCAACAGGACAGAGTTAGAAATATTGGACCATAAGGCATCTCAGGGAATTATGTCATACAGTTGCTTTCAAAATTAAATCTAGTCTTAGTTTGAGAGTACCACATTTACTTGAATATAAGGCAACACTTATGTTTCTTCATCTATTCCAGGAGAAAAACTAGTGGTTGTAAAATTGGTCCAGAATCCCTCCAGGCCCACCTGATGTAAGAGTGAAGTTTATTCTAGACTGATGAAAATGCAGACAAAAACCTGGGGCTCAGGGAAGAGGATGACATTTACTCTCCTCCCCTCTTTTCTCCACTTATATATTAAATGCAGATCCTGCAAGGGATAATGATGGAGAAGTGATCCCACTCACTGAAAGAATCCTGTGTGTGGGGAGGGAAATTTGTGATTAGACAGGAGAAAAGAGGGCAAGGAGAAGATATAAAGGAGTAGGCGGAGGGAAGAGACACTAAATAGCAGCAATGGATGAGAAGTGAGGCAAGTGTGAGGTGCTGGCTCCCTCACCTTCAATGGGAATAAACATCCTTGGTTTCCTTAGGGATTGTAGAATTTAAACTCACCTGGTACTGAACAAAGAGTACAAACAAACAGAACAAAATAGCTGATGTAAGGGAGGAGCAGTAGTACCCCAGCCCAGAGCCATGGAAGAAGTTGTATCTGCAGGCTGTGAGCTGCTGTAGCAAAGATACCTATGTCCTTACTTACCTCTACCTTCTCCCACATGGAGTCAGTGATGGCTGCCATCTGTGATTACTTTGCAGTCATTGCTTCTTTTGTACCCAGTCCTTGTTTAGGGAAGCTACTCCTGAAGTTATGAAGCTTCTTGAAGAGCAACAACCTTCGGACTACCAGAAAAAACATTTATAGAAGGTTTATACTTGTTAATTCTTTTGCCCTTTATTAGCACTTTTTGCTCCCTTGCTTGTATTAACCTCACCCAAAATATTTGGAGAGCATAATAATATGTCATATTGGATTTTACTTTCATAAACCAAACAAGCCAATTTTTAGTTTTCTATTCTCACGTAACTGCTCCAAGGTTGCCTAAACAACACTCTAAGAGTTTCTTGCTGGTTTTGGTGCAGCTAGGATTCCTTTGTTTTGAATGTGTCAACCAGTCCTGAACAAACAATTGCAGTACAAATCTTTTCACTGCATAATATAGTTAAAAGGGATTCCCTTGTCTTTTCCAGGGGAATGGTAGCTCCTAGCCAGTGTGCAATCAAGTGGTACAGATCTGGTTTTGCATGGAGAAAAACAGTACCATGCAGAGTTAGGCAAAATGCAGACCTCTGTAGTGCTTCTTGATGTTCCAGCTCTGAACTGCTGCTCTTCCAGGACTTTGAGTAGGATAGTGGCCATATTGATAGAGAGCAGGCTTGAGATTCAGACAGCACAGCCATCTGGGTTTTTTTTTCCATCTGCAGGTATCCCACCGAGAGACTCAAAGTAGCATTCCTTTAAGAGATACCGATAACTCCTGCCAAGTTTACGGGTGTTGCCCCAGCTGGTTGGCCCATGGGCAAGGGTATCAGAACAGCGTTTGGCAGCTCAATAGCTGGCTGCGAATATACACGCCAGGAATACGCTACTTCAATGCTGCAAAATAACACTCTTTCTCCTGCACCACCCTGTGCTTTGCCTTGCCTGAAGCCATCCATCTCTTATTTGATTGTGGTATTACTTGGTATTTTTGCAAAGGAGCAGGCACTGAACTGCTGATGGTTTCCGAGCATGCTCAAGACTGCCTCCATCAAAGTGCTCTAGACAAAGAAGTGTTCTAAAATAGCAGGGGAAAAACCCCAAAACAACTAACTTAGAGCTGAAAGTCTTGTCATCACTGTTAAAATTCTCCATGTTTTATCACTTCAGTCTTCAAGATGAGGTGATTGTGTATTTCTCCTGTTAATATCTATGATTAATCACCTTGCTTACTTTGTACCTGTATGTACAGTTCCGCCTTAGCTGACATAGATCACCATGGTTTTGTATCATATATTAATTTAGGGAATGGCAAGACAGAAAAGGGATTTCAGTAAGCTTGGCAAGTATAAACAGAGGCTTTTCCCACAAGACAAATAATGTTAACTCAACAAAATCAACCTGGAAACTAATCAAAATTATAAAAGGGTGTAATTGAGACAAAGCTTAAATCTTAGAGAAACCTGTCAGAACTGGAGGAAATGTAACAATAAATATGGAAGAGAAGTAATCAATTAGGTGGACTTTCTACACTTAAATGTAATAATAAATAAACACTGTTTAAGTGAAGAATTAAGAATGAAAAAAAAAAGATGAATCATCAGATTTACTTGGAGTGAAGCTTTCTTTGTCCCTAGAGCTCTGTTCCCCTACTCAGGATGTCATCTTTCCCAGTACTCATATTTTATTTCTTATAGAAGAGCATGAAATACACAGGTCATTTATTTCACAAGCCAATAAACACAGTCTTGGTATTTCTCATGTTTCTTTGCCCATGATTCTGTTCACACCTCTGATTTTCAAGTGAACACACTCTTCTTTACCCCAGGGTTCAGTGTGTATTTGGCTTCTTTTATATTTTTCTCTTTTATCTTCATTCTTGGGGATTTCTGGGTTTGTACCCATGCTGTAGAAAAGTATACTTCATGCAAGACAAATATGTGAACAAGTTGAAATGCAGAGGCAGATGGAATCATCTTTGAGATATCTAAACAAAATACCGTGAACATAATGAAATACTAAAGCCTTTGAATTAGTGTGTGAGCTTGAGCTGAAAGAATAAAACTGATGCAACAGTTACTCATACGTGAAATTAAAGCCTTCGTTTCCTTGCTGTTGACCTGCCATTACTGCATGCGGAGTATCATTTCAGACTTTTAGAAGCTAATGAATATAGACTCCTAGCTACTCGGCATCAATGAATACGTACATATAAGCTACTTGTTCTTTATGCTTGCCTAGTCTGCATTAATTTTGATCTACACTGGAGAGTACCTTGGTTTTATGATGGAAGCCTGCACACATAGTTTGATTTTAGTGGAAAATACATAGAACTTCACATTTCAGAGCTAGCAGGTGAAGCCAAACCACAGCAATTGCCATCCAGCTAAGTAAAGCAGCCTCATCATAACTATGCAGGTTCTGAGCATTGCACATAACTAACCTTAGACTGTTGCCCCTCAGACTAAAGTTTTTTTAGCTCAGTGCCTTTACTTTAGCTTATGAGGTGGTGTGTGGGAAATGAGAAATGGGCAACTGAGGAAGCTGTTCTTTTCTGCCTCGGGAGGCAGTATGCCTTGCTGCTACTCCCATAGTAATGATTCATGCTGGGTTTCCTATGATTGTTTGTGATTGGAGGAGGTTTGCCTTAATTTGTCATCCTTGCTTTTCCCATAGCTGATTACTTTGAGGTCAAAATGTTGAAACAAGAGTCTATAAAACATGCATCTGTAAATTAACTTTTGGAAACATGCGCCCTGACTCTGGGAAATCAGATTGCTAGGTGAAGTATTTAGCTGTCTCTTATTCCAGCCTGCTCCTGGGATACACTTGGTCCCAAGTACTAGGGATTCTATGAGAGGACAAACAACCCTTTGTTAAAGCAACATCTTTAACATGGCTGTTTTTGTCATGCTTTACAAGTCTGTAAAACACACTGGTAATACTTTGGGCTTCTTCAATTTTTATGTGGAGATTGGCATCTAGTATTGTATCAATGTTTTCCTCCTATGCTCATTGTAGTTTAATGTGCCTCTGGTAGTTACAACCTCACTTAAGCAGAAAATATCGTGAAAATACTGAAAGACATCCTTGCAAGGAGTGTGTTCTACCTGGGGCATCCCAATGTCACTGGCAGTGTACTGGAGCAATTAAACCTAATGTTTACAAATTTAGGGAATCTCAGGGAGTTAATGGAAGTATTTGCAGAACCTAAGATGAGGTATATCCCTGCAAGATAATACATGGTGCTGGAGCTTGGGCAACTCTGATGGATTAGAAGCATGCTGTTTGCATGGCACAACTGAAGAGCTGAGCCAAATATTGTAGGTCCTAGCCCGCTTACAGTGCTGGCTCTTTCTTTGCGATAGTACTAGCGTGGATGTGCTGGAATCTACATTTTGGGGGGAACAGTTTTAGAATGGCTGCCGTGTTTCTTCCTCGTTTTTCCGGTAACGCTGTCTGTGTTCAGTGTCTGCAGAGTGTCTGCAGAGCAGAGGGACGCGGGCCCGTGTTTTGGCAAGGCAGAGGGCTGGGAAGTTGCAGCAGCCACGTTCCGGAGCGGGCTCCGCGCCGCCTTCGCCCGTGACTCCGTGACACCGGCTCTCCCCGCCGAGCCGCCGGGCGCGGCGTTGCCGTGGAGACGGCGCCACAGGGGCCGGGGGCGGGAGGAGGCGGCCCGGGCGCCGCCAGCACCCCGAGCCCTCCCCGCTCCGCTCCCCCCCC
>VZRS01004535.1:0-24626 GCA_013398055.1 Ifrita kowaldi | reverse complement strand
CCCAGAGCAGCGGCCCCCGCTGCCACGGGGCTGCAGAGCTGCCGGCGCGGCGAGGAGCGTCCCGGGGACGCGGCACCACCGGTGCCAGGCGCTGCCGGCCGCCATGGGGTAAGGATGTCGCGGGGGCCGCCGGGCTGGTGCCGGGGCTGGGGGTGGGAGCGGCTGCCCGCGGAGCTGTGGGCGCTGCTGGTTGCGCACGGAACCGAGGGGTCTCACTGGCGGGGTGCGCCAGCAGCAGGAATCCTGCTGCAGTCGGTGCCGTGCATCAGCCCGGTGAGGGTAGAGCAGCGCGATCCGTGAGGGGCGCACCGCGATCTGCAGAGGTTTGTCTCCGCCGTAACCACATCGGAATTCTGGAAGAGCCGTCTCGGCTCCCAGTTCCCCACCGTGAGGACCTTTCCTGTGTTGTTAGGCGGTGTTCAGACCTGAAAAGGAGTGCTTTAAACTCAGTGCGCTACGGTGAAATTCCAGAACAGCGAAGGCTCGCTTTCACTCTTCTGGAGTCTTCCGAGGATATCGAACAACGTGTGAATTTCTCAATAAATTGAAGAAGGCTCTAAGGAAATCGGCTTCACAGCAGGTTCCCTAGTAAACTGGGGAATCCGCTTGAGGGTTTAGTGAAATGAGAAGAAATAAAATCTATAAAATTAGTCAAATCTCATATAAATGGGTAGATAAAAAAGTGACATAGATACCTATGAAAACTTTCCACAGTCGTATCCTTAGGAATTTGTATAGTGATATGAAAAAATAATCCATGCTACCGAGCTTGTCTGTTAGTGGAATGGAAACTCATACATGTTCCAAAGCAACAGAAACCTGGTATGATCTGGTAAACTGCAAGGTGGAGGCAGATTTTCAGAGCATTAGCAAGACGCTTTTTTAGTAAGATTTTATTACAATAGTTCAAAGTCTACAGAAGTTACAAATCATGTCCTTTGTATTTTGGTCATTTAGGAATTCGGATGTGAAACTGGCATAATACTATGGGAGTTACAGATGTGTCTTTCCTCAAGCTGTTTAGACACTTGGATTCTTCAATTTATTAACTTCCTTGCATGTGTGGTGATAACAGCTGCATCCTTGTCTCTGCCCCATCACTGTGGGTGACAGTACAAGATGTAGGAGGGAATGACTCCTTACTCCTTAGGCTAGTTTTTATTTTTCTGGTGTCTTCTCTTCCATTAAAAAAATTCAAACAGGATAAACCCAGGCTTGCAGCTGTCTGCATATCCAAGAAAGTGATGTTTCAAAAGTCTGCCAAAAGGCTAAATGATAGTATAATTTTTTGGGATATATACTTAAAACTGCTAGTCAGACATAGGATTGTGTAAAATTAAAGTAATGGAAACCGTCTCATTTATTTAAAATCAATGCTGTGTTTGTAGATATTTGAGTTAAGTGTATCATATTACAAATCCAGGGAACTGTTGAAGAGGAGCGAACATTCTGTCTCCAGAACTCCAGTTCTGCTGGTGTTTTAGTGTCATAGCTTCTTAATAAACGGTACAAATCCTTGTCTCTAGAGAGTTGAAATAGTCTTAAGAACCACAGTTGTTGATGACTTGAGTAGTATCTTGGCACATTAAGGTCAAGAAGACGAAATTTGCTAGCAAATATTTTTAAGATATTTTAGACAGTATACATTGGGGTATTGCAATATAGAATTCCGTTGCAGATCGTCTTCTAAAAAGGACAACAAACCCTGAAATGTAGGAATGTGTTACGGATAAGCCCCCATCTCTCTAAATCTGAGTAAGCACACCCAAGCCAGGGCCAGCACCCACTTAGTGGCTCTGTGGTTAAGGATCAGACATTTGTTACTGTTCAGAGCACAGGTCTTGATTTAGTAGCTATTTTGTATTAACTTCTAAATGCAAGTGCCCATGGATTTCAGAGTATTTCTACACCAAGGTGCACTGGGCTTTTAATTCAGCAATCGATACTCTATACTCTACTATGGTCTGAAAATTGAGTGTTCTAGAAGAAAGTTGCAAAATCATTGATAATTCAATGTACCTTGCTCACATGAGGATCTGTGTATTATATTCAGTATTTAATGGGTACTCCTATGCTGTGTAAGCTTGTCGAGTGATCTTGTAGTACCTGGCTGGTGGAGAGTTTACCTATTTCAGTGGTTAGAACACAGAAAATTTGGGGGAGGGAAGCTGGCTGCCAAACTAGCAGTGTCCTTCTTAGTCTCGTTTCATATAATGAAGAATTCACTGTTCTGCTGGTGTGGTTCAGACTGTTCGGCACGTGGAATACCGTCAGGCAAGCCAGGTAATTATGCACTGGGTATGTGGTGGAAACCAGCCGGTGAATAACTGGGCTCTGGGCCATGCTGCTATTAAACATTTTTTGGGAAACTTGAAACTAGAGAAATGGGCTGTAGAGTAGTTCAGGACAGTTTCTTACTGCCGAATTCTGTATGTCTGTGCATGTCTCTCATCTCACAGGGGAAGGTAAGTGAATCAAGCCCTTTGGATTGTATAGGCCAGACACATAGGATGTCCAGTCTTGTTTCTCTATCTGCCAGTCTGTCTGACTTCTCACAGTTCCTCATTCCTGATGCATGAAGAAAAGTTCCTATCAATAGTTAACTGTTGAGTGATACAACCATTGTGGACAACGTTTTGTTGGATTGATCAGCTACAATATAGCATTCTTTAATAGGGAAACACGGATTTTGTGTAAAAACTATATTCTGTCCTAGTTAATAACATGTATTCGTGTGTTCATTGTCAGTATTGCACAATCAGTCTTCTTTGAGCAGAAGTCTGATTGCATCAAAAATCCTCAATAAACAGCTCTAAAACATACTCAGGATTTATATTGGCACCTTAGGCTGTTGTATGCATTGACCAGGTAAGTACCGTTAAAGTTGGAACCATTGCCATATTTTTCGTGTCACTGGTACTGCTTGTACTTCAATCTGTGAGCAGGGAAAGTAGAGATTTTGTTAGCGGACTGCGATGCAGTCGTTGTTTAGGCTGGAATGAATACACTTCTTGCCAGACACAGTGGGGAAGCTGCACAGCTGTGAATTCTGGTAGGGATGCAGAAATTGATGTCTTGTTAAACATAATCTCTCATATTAATTCCTGATTTATTAATGAGTAGTCTCTCCACAACTTCTTCACATGATGGCCTTTACATGTTGGCTGTGGACAAATATCTAAATTTGCTACTTGCTTTTCCCATCACTCATGCTGGATTATAAGGAATTACAAGGTAAAAGCTTCTGTAAGATGTGCTCATCTCTGTCATGTCATGTTAATTAAGGTGTCTTTATAAAGGCTTCATCTTCAGTTTTGTTGGACTATATTTAGTATGTTATGTTCGTAAAAGTGGTTATGAAATGTGTCAGTTTGAGATGGCAGAATTAGAATACTAGGGTTCTTAAGCTGGCTGGAGAATATTGAGAAAGATTAGTATTTTAGGGTATACTTGTTAGTGCTGTACTTGCCTAGAAATAAGTATTTTAATTTTTGGTTGTCTGCAGCTGGTTGATCCACTCCTAGCTCTCACGCTGTTTGAAGTATGTGGAGTTAGTCAAACACATTTCTTTAAATAGGACAAGCTGCAGCCTTGTCCTGAAATGTTTCAGTTTGCATTCTGGGTCTGGGTTGCAGGACGCGAACATTATAAGGCTGTTGAGAGCCAGAAGCATTATTGATCACTGAATTTGTCCAGTCTCAAATTCTTTAACCTGTTTTCCTCCCACAAGACTTAATGGTAGCTTTCCCAAAACTTTGTTTTGGCAACACTTCCATCAGCTGTGCTCCTCTGACACAAATACTGCAGATAGTAGAGCAGAAGGTGTAGCATCTTGGCACTAGTTCAGCATTACTGCAAGTCCTGGCCATCTTGCTGTCTCAGGGGTAAAATGAGATGCTTGTGAAAGCAATGGCAGCAAAATACTTTATGTTGTCTTCTGTAGCAGAATGGAGAGTCTTAACAAGTTCTACAGATAACACCAACAAAACTTGATTATCTGTAAAGAATCAGTAATGTATAGATACCAAGACAGATTGTACGTAAATCAGCCTGAAATGGTAAATAAACTACTTTTCAGGCAACAATATGTGTAGACCTCTACCATGCTTAAATTATATTCTGTCACAGTCATTTTATGACTGCAAAAAAAGCGTGAGAACTCTGAACCATATCTTCTGTCCTGGCAACACATGAATGAGTGTCCTGAGCATCATGAGGGGATGATTGCTGATCTAGAGAAGGTATTTGTAATTACTTACGGTTGCAATTAATTTGGTTTGGTACTTCCATGCATTATTAAGATTTTATAGGCCAACCCTTTAGGAAAAATCCTAACTCTGCTGAAAATAAACATTTAAGTCCTTCCCATTCATCATGTTGAGATTATTTTTATTCTCAGTGCTTCAAGGCAAACATCAGATGTGTGTGTGTTCTTTGTGTTTGTGTGTTCTTGTGATTTCTTTTTCCAAAATAGTGCTTGCCCTACCACAGTTACTATTATCTTTGCAGGGCGCAATTAGATGTTGAGCCAATATCTAAGGAAATATGCAGTCTTGGAGCCACAGAGATTGCAATGGCTTTTAATTCTGTAACAGGTCAGCACTTCTGATCGGGGAAGGCAATGACAGTTAAGTAGAGCTAAGCAGAGTATTTATGCCTGCTAGTTAGTAAAAATTTTAAGTAGAATTTAGATACCACTTTTATGGGAATTTTTGTTGCAAAACATTTATTAAATATGGTTGTCTCTTAAAACTGTAATTTAATTTAAAGCTCTTAGCTAGTTACTCTTTAAATCATTGCTTTTCAAATCTCTGTCTAGGCATTAGTGTACTTCAGAGAAGAGCATTATCTTATGATGTAACACTAATTTACTGGTAGTTTCTCATTAGTATAGGTGCCTTGGACGTGATTTTGGTTGAGGCTATGGTTTTCCAGTGTATTCCAGATCACTGACCATCTAAGCAATGCAGATACTTCAACGAGATTAGAACTTAGTTTTTCCTCTCCTTTAGATATATATGTAATTTTGAAGGTATTGAGGCCAAAAGTAATTACCCAGGACCAAGGTCTCTGCTAGTTCAAAAGTTACAAGTTAAGAGGTGCTTAGCAAGGAAACCAGTGTGGTGCATTGATACCCAGCCAGGCTGAGACTAGGACTGGAAAGGACCTTGCATGAGTATATATCTATATGCCTGTGTTTTAACAGTGTGGACTTTGTGTCTGAGGCAGTCTTGCATTGGAGAAGAATCTCAGGCTTCCCCATGTGTGTGGTTATAGTGTTAATAACAGGTAACTGTGACAGTGAACAAAGAAACAAAGTATTCTGTGTTTTTTAAAGTGGAAAAAAACCCAGAGTCCACCTCTTCTTTTTTTTCTTCTTTTTTTAAAGATACCGTGAAACATGTATTTAAATGCCCTATTTAAAAGCCCTACTTAGGTGAAAGCTTTCTGTAAAAAAAATTTCGAAGAGCATGCTTTCTAGTTCAGGGTTTTGTGCTATTCTTCCTGCAAGGCTTTTTCAGATATATTCAGTCTTAAAGGTAAGGTGTAATCGGTGTGAAAGCATTGCGTTATGAAAAATCTGCTTTTATATCCAGTTTTGATGGTAGGCTTCTTTTCCCCATTCTGTTTCAAGTTTTTTATATTTCCCATGGCTCAGCCATGTGAGAGCCATGAAAATTAGTATTGTGTTCAGGACAGAAAGATTAGAGGGGAGAAGAGGCTAGAGGGAGCTGTGGGTTTATTCTACCTGGGCCTTGCACTATGCAGTGTTGAGCTCTGTTTTATCTACGCAGTGTCCTGGTAGTGGCATTACTCCACTCTGTGAAGTAATGGAACTGTGTTTCAATACTATATTGATTTTCTGGAACTGCATCACAATCATGCTTGTGGCAACAGAGTGCATTTTGATAGGCTTCTTTGGTGGCAAGTAGTAATGAATGCCAGTCATCGTTAAAAAATTAGTCTAGAAAGATACTGTTTGCACATGCATAGATGGTGGTGGATTGCCAGATACAAGCATATTTTGACATTTCCAGTAACTAGTCATGATTTTGAGTTTTTTTAGTTACAGTTATCAAGTTAGCTAACTTAAGCAGACTGCATCACTCATTTTCTGTAATGGGAGGGGAGAACTTGAAATACATAGCTCCTCTCAGGTTTTTCTTTTTCCTCCACATGCATGCAAATGATTCACAGGCACTGTTTTGTTGATATTTGTGTGCTGCGCTCTTTGCCGACATCCTGATTGTTAAATTTTCACAGACCTGCCACCAAATGGTGGGAACCATAGAAGGCAAGCACTGCTTCTTCCTCTTCTCTGCTACAGCACCAATGTTTGTGCAGTGAACTATGTCAGTACTGTAACGTAGCTGACTGCAAATACCGGGGTGTGCACAAGCGAAGGGACACTACAGGTAGGATAGAGCTACCTTTTACTACAGCAGTGTCTATTTATTCTGGTGGGAAATGTTCAAAAATGTCTGAACTCAGACCTACCCCTGTTGAACTCCGATCCTCAGTCTTGAAGCTCAGGTCTAGAAAGGTTTTTTGTGATTGTCCAGTAGCTTGAATCTCAGCTTATTGAGAAATGTTATTTTTTTCCCCCTTTGAATAGCGTATTTTGTAGTAAAACAAAGCCAAAGCCAAACCCAAACACACAAAATCCCTAAGCCCAAACCGTACTAGGTAATATTGCTGAGTGTAGAATTTGGGTTTGTAAAATGCTTTTAAATTACTTATTCTGTAAATAGTATGCTGTAGTCTTAGATCCACAGTTAATCTTGAAACTCTTCTTGTAATAGGACGTATGATGAGGTCTTCCTTGAGTTTTGAAAACTGAAGAATGAGGTTTAAATGGTCAACATTTTACAGTGAAGTATTGGTGAAATAAATCATCTTTGACATGTATTCTCACAATTCCTTCTTCTTAGGCCTGTTCATTTCCAACAGACTGCTAGCCCTGGCTTGCCTGTACAAGATTCTAAAAGAATGTACTGTGTGTATGCCTTACTGTGGAGTACACAGCCATGGCAGGTGTCTTAGGGTACTTTTCATGCTAACAAAAATAAGCATATGCAATAATATGTGCTGTGTATCTCTGTTGTGGAATGACTGCATGCAGTAAACTGGGGTCCTAAGCAGATATTTGCATGGTTTGCTTTAACCAGAATACCTGTGATTTTGCACTAGTTGGGTTTTTCACTGACTGTGTGACTAAAAAGTTAACCTGCCTTTTCTACATCTAGACATATGGAGGAACTGGTTTCTACGAGGAAACAATTAGCAGTGCTTGGGAATAGGTGGTGTCCTGCTGATTTGAATCCTAGGTGCTCATGGTTCTCAGAAGCACTGCACAGCTCAGATAGCATGTCTGGCTATGCATGATAGTAAAATTCACAGGATCTTTCAGAAGTTTTCTTTCATGAAAAAGACGCAGGCGCTGAAGTACATGATTATATAATGGTCTATTTTGGCCGAATTTTGTGAAATGAGCACTGAACACTAGATTCCCTAAGATAACCTCACATCTGAATGTAAATGCTGCCCATGTCTCTTACAGTGGATCTTAATGGGCCACTTGAGATCTGAAATAGTTTTTACTGAGAGTTATGTATTTGGTGACCTTAAATGAAAAAAAACCCAACAAAACTTCCCCTCTTGTCCACATTAATTATAGTTTTTAAAATCAGACTGCAACAAAAGCTAGAATAGTTCTATTGCTGGGAGGGAATAATTAAGAGTATTATAGGGGCCTTTTCCATATTCCACTTTTATTGTTAGCACGATTGGAGAATTAATATTATTCTCGGGTGAAGTTAGTCAAAGAAAGACAATCTGCTTCTTCCCCAGTTGTTCTTAAAAAGAACAATTTTACTTGGCATTAAAATACATTTGAAGAGTCTTTCTCTTCTCCTTCTTAGTTACGACAGTAGATCCAACATTTGGCTACTGCTGGTCTTGAGTGCTCAGAGATGGACGTGGTACTCCTCAAATCGCTTACACTAAGTCAGCCTTTACAGATAGAATACACCTCTAGATCTTGTAAAGATTACCTTCTGCTCCACCATCTTGTTTGTCTTTTTGTCTTGGTACTTCTGCCACTGGCTAATGTTTTGTAAAACCCAAGACTTGGCTTATTCAGGGAACCCTAAATCATTTTGTCTTATATCCATGCCATTCACCTTTCTGAAGAATTGTTACTCTTCATTTGCTTATAACACTGGAAAAATTTTTGCAGTTAAGTATGGTATGAGTACTTCCTGCTCATGGCATTCTATTTACTAGATTAACCAGTCTGTTTGTAAACACAAGACCTTTTAGCGAGTGGAATGGCAGTTTCTGCTGCATGGACTAGTATTTGATGCTTCAGTTAAGCCTCTTTTGGACATAAACACGTGAGCACCTAAGTGCTCCAGTTTGCGAAGACTACACCATGTTTAGCATGCAGCTAAAAAATGTTTTTAAATGCAGCTTTCTTTAAAACTGACTCTGCAATGCAGACATTCTCTAAGTAGCTAATGAACCTGCTTGATTTTGGCCGCTGTTTATTTCATGGGTACAGAAATGCCGGGGCTTGGTTTCTTACATTTAATATCTGTTCTGATACTTATGCAAAGACGTGGGTGAGGAAGGCTTTTCTAGTTCTTGTTTCACACATAGGTTTTGAAGGCATTGAACCCTACCAGTTCATTCAGGTACCATGTAAGGAAAATTGTTCATAAAAAAAAGTCACGCAGAAATAACTGGCTCTTAACGAACACTGGTTCCTACTCTTTGATTACATACTTCTTAACTGTAGTACCCAGCATTTATTGCTGAATGTTTTTATTGAGCTGTTAAATATAGGCCTCTAAAGTAGGCAATTTGAGCCAAAAATTCTGCACCAACTGTATGGTATCCATTTTTTTGCTCAGGTTGTCAAAATGCTGAGCACTGTTCTAAGAGCTGATTTTTTAAAACTATTTTCATCTGAGTAAAGCCCTGACACCTACCTGCTATCTTGGTGTTAAAACTAAGGTCATCATAAGTGTCTTTCAGAAGTATAAGCTAAATTTTGAAATGTTGTTTGCAAAGTGGTTGCTAGTCTAGTTCCAACACAACTAACACATAATACTTTGTCTTTACCAGCCTCCACCAGCACAACCAAAGTAAGTGCATGAGCTGTCATGAAGAAATGTTTCTTTGCACTATTTCAATAGCAGCACCTGAGGGTAGTACTGATGCAGTTGTGTTTTCAGAATTGTCATCTTCACAGGATCACAGAACAGGTAAAATAGGAAGGGACCACAGTGGATCATGTTGTCCAGCCTCCCTGTTCAAGCAGGGTCATCCCAGAGCACATTTCACAGGATTGTGTCCAGACAGTTCTTTAATATCTCCAGTGAAGGAGACTCCACAACCTCTCTGGTCAATCTGTTCCGGTGTGTGGTTACTTGCGCACACTGTAAAGAAGTTCTCCCTCATGTTCAGATGGAACTTCCTGTGCATCAGTTTCTGCCCGCTGCCTCTTGTTCCATTGCTTGGCACCACTGAGAAGATGGTCCACCACTGGTCTGTTGTCTTGACACCCTTCCTTCCAATACTTGTATACATTGATGAGGTCCCCTCTCAGTTGTCTCTTCTCAGGGTTGAACAGGCCCAGCTCCCTCAGTCTTTCGTAATAAGAGAGATGCTCCAGACCCCTCACCATCTTTATAACCTCCGTTGGACCTGCTTCAGGAGCTCCACATCTCTCTTGCCCTGAGGAGCCCAGAACTGGACACAGCACTCCAGGTGAGGCCTCACCAGGGCTGAGTACAGGGGCAGGATCACCTTCCATGACCTGCTGGCAATGCCCTTCCTAATGCCCCCCAGGATACCACTGGCCTCCTTGGCCACCAGGGCACTCTGCAGGCTCATGGACAGCTTGTTGTCCACCAGGTCCCCCAGGTCCTTCTCTGCAGAGCTGCTGCCCAGCAGGTCAGCCCCAGCCTGTGCTGGTGTCTGGGCTTGTTCCTCCCCAGGTGCAGGACCTGGTATTTGCCTTTGCTGAATTTCAGATGGTTCCTCTCTGCCCCTCTCTCAATCCTGTCAAGGCCCTTCTGAAGGGCTGCACAGCACTCCAGGCTGTCAGTCACTCCTCCCAGCATTTTGTCATAAGTGAATTTGCTGAGGAGAAATCTGCCCCTTTTTACAAGTCAAGGATGAACAAGTTTAACAGTTCTGGGCCCAGTATTGAACCTTTGGGAGACACTGCTAGGGACAGGCTTCCAACTTTGCTGCTGATTTTGACCNCAACCTCTCTGGTCAATCTGTTCCGGTGTGTGGTTACTTGCGCACACTGTAAAGAAGTTCTCCCTCATGTTCAGATGGAACTTCCTGTGCATCAGTTTCTGCCCGCTGCCTCTTGTTCCATTGCTTGGCACCACTGAGAAGATGGTCCACCACTGGTCTGTTGTCTTGACACCCTTCCTTCCAATACTTGTATACATTGATGAGGTCCCCTCTCAGTTGTCTCTTCTCAGGGTTGAACAGGCCCAGCTCCCTCAGTCTTTCGTAATAAGAGAGATGCTCCAGACCCCTCACCATCTTTATAACCTCCGTTGGACCTGCTTCAGGAGCTCCACATCTCTCTTGTCCTGAGGAGCCCAGAACTGGACACAGCACTCCAGGTGAGGCCTCACCAGGCCTGAGTACAGGGGCAGGATCACCTTCCATGACCTGCTGGCAATGCCCTTCCTAATGCCCCCCAGGATACCATTGGCCTCCTTGGCCACCAGGGCACTCTGCAGGCTCATGGACAGCTTGTTGTCCACCAGGGCCCCCAGGTCCTTCTCTGCAGAGCTGCTGCCCAGCAGGTCAGCCCCAGCCTGTGCTGGTGTCTGGGCTTGTTCCTCCCCAGGTGCAGGACCTGGTATTTGCCTTTGCTGAATTTCAGATGGTTCCTCTCTGCCCCTCTCTCAATCCTGTCAAGGCCCTTCTGAAGGGCTGCACAGCACTCCAGGCTGTCAGTCACTCCTCCCAGCATTTTGTCATAAGTGAATTTGCTGAGGAGAAATCTGCCCCTTTTTACAAGTCAAGGATGAACAAGTTTAACAGTTCTGGGCCCAGTATTGAACCTTTGGGAGACACTGCTAGGGACAGGCTTCCAACTTTGCTGCTGATTTTGACCCTCTGGCATCTGCCATTCAGCCAGTTCTCAATCAACCTCACTGTCCACTCATTCAGTCCACACTTCCTGAATTTGTGTATGAGGATGTTGTGAGCGACCGTGTCAAAAGCCTTGCTGTAGTTGAGTAGATGGTATTGTCTGCCCTCCCCTAATATGAGCTGCTTATCAGTGGAATGAACAGCCTAGTCCAGGTGTGGCTGTTCTTCTCTGCCTGTTGGGGTTTGTCCCCATGGCACAGCACTTGGCACAATTCCTTGACTGGTGCTTACTATGCAGACCTGTCTAACTTTTCCCTTGTCAGCCGCTGTAGTGGGCTGTGCAGAGCACTCTCTGTTCCATGCACAGTGTGTGCCCATACTAGTATATTTAAAAATGAATTGTGCCCTTTATCATTGTTTTACATCTTACTACAGTGGGAAGTTGCCTAACAGTGCAAGCCATGTCATTGGGAGAGACAGAATTTGGAGCCATTTTAGGAATGCCTTTAGTGATCCAAAGAGCAAACTGTGCTGGAAACCTGTCAGGAATGGTATTTGGGTGTCTCAGAATGTTTGGCATAAGTGTGCTGTGAACAATCAGGGAAACAGACCTGGGACTCCCAGTTACAGGTCAATATAGATACAACTACTGCATCCAAAATTCAGTAGTGTTTGATAGGCTGTAAGTTGTCAGACGGGAGGGACTTGCTGGCGTGGTAATAATATGCTCAAAATAAATTAAGGAGTCTTTATAGTTCCTGCAGTGCTCAATGGGTGATTCAAATTGATTTGTTATTTATGAATATAAAATTAATTTCTTTACCTTTCTAGGAGTCTAATTCAGTTCCTTGATACAAGTGAAATGATCCAATTCTCATACTTGATGTACACTAGTGATTTTTTTTTTTACTTTGAAACTTAGCATGCAGATGTAGCACTCTGGTTGGGATTGCACACTGTTTGAAGATCAGGTGCTGATGGTGAAATGCATGTCTATTCAGCCCCCCCTTACGTAAGTTCTGATACTTCCACTGGTGCTGGTGGAAGCATGAGTTCAGCTTTGAGGTGTGTGCAGTCAGCATGTGATTGTGCTAGTGGTTTATTTCAGGGTATTTATTTTTGAGGGTTAAGTGCAAAAGCTCTTAAAACTGACTGTTAAGTGAAAAATTCTTAATGTCAAATATGTGGTTTGTGGTTTTAAGCTGGAAATGAAAGGCATGACAAATGCCAGGCCCACTAAAATAGCCTTTTCACATGCAGAGGGCATGTCAAAATTAATAACTTGGAGATGTGGAAAAAGATGGAGTGGATGTGGTTGATTGGGTGGGAAGTGGTGAGGAGGTGTGACTGTTTATGTATGAAGCTCTACAGGGGAGCAAAATGGAGGTTTACAGCCAATAAGGAGACGAATTTAAGCTATTAAGAAGAAAAGAGGAGTTGCTAAAGACTGTGGTGCTAAATGAGGAAACCTTATTTTACTACAGACATATATTTGAGACAAATTCAAGCGTGGAGTAATAAACAAGGATGATATGTATTCCTTGGCTTTTTGTTGTTAATAAATTGCCAAGACATCTAGTCTTAATAATAACAAAATTATGACTAGTATTATTTTAGCATTGTCTCAAAGTCAAAGATGATTGGAAAAACAGCAGTTAGACTAATTTTTAAATAGTATCACTGCTTACCATATAATTGCTGTTTATCTCAATGGAAACACATGATGACTTGATTCTGTGATTTTGGATTTCTTCTATTACTTTCTAGGTTCCAGAATTCTCATCAGTCTATTGTCAAAAACCCCAGCTTTGCCACTTTGCTTCATAGTTGTGAAATACAGCCATCAGAACAAAATTCTTGTTGTAGGCAATGATGAGACTTGATGGAGCATGCAAAATCACACTGAGTATCGAATTAGAAAAAACTGTGTTTGCATTGTTTATTGAACTCTGCTGTATTTTATGGAATTTAAGGTGATGTGGGATTGCCACTGTTATTATTTCAATGTTCTACATAGCTTCATGTCCTAATGCCAGCTCTCTATTCTCACTTTCTTCATGCTTGTCAGTGCTACTGAAGGATTTTATTACAGCCACTAAATTGATCTAACCAAACTTTAGAACAGAGGGTGTTCACTTACAGACAGCGTTATGCTTTCATGTCAGGACAAAGTGAGGAGTTTCAGTCTGTCAATTTTCTGAATTTGCTGCTCTTGGTGGCACTTCTACCACTGTTCTCTTATGACCCTTAAATCCCACCAAACACTATGATTAACATCAAAAACCCATTATGTGCTTGCTGTTTCTACCTATCTGTGCCTCAGCAAGAGCATCTAAGTGGCCCCATCCAATTTGGCTTAATTCTCACCTTGTTTAGTCAGCATCAATTGGTCTAATTAGTTATTTGTGAGTGGCATAAACAGTCCTTATCACAAGCTGAAAATTGTTTTGCAAAGGAAACTACTGAACTTTAGATCTTAAAGAATCCATAAATTAATTTTAGGGTGTTTGTAAAACGTGGAAAGGAAAATGTGCAGATCATGAATAGGCTTGCATTCTGGAGATTGCAGAGATTGAAAATTGTGTCCCATCTGGAGCCTTCCTCCTTATCTTCCTTATCCTTCTCCATGCCCCTGGAAAGGAGAGCACTGCTGGACCTGCTTGTAAAGCAGTACACGAACTCCTGCCTCACTAGCAGTGTCTGTGGATCCCAAAGCAACTTTGTGCTCTTGCTCTCTCTCTCTGCTTCTATATTTGGAGAGCTGTGCTTATTCTGCTGATGTAAGGGATTTCTTTATTTTTTTTTCCTCTTCTGTTTTTTTTTTCCTTAAAACTGTAGCTCTTGCAATGGTTCTGAAGGCTATAGATATTGTCCCTGGGGACCATGTCTAGAAAATATCTATTCATTTAAACTCAAGAAAACTGGTGGTGCAGGAAGACAGGAAACTATGACTTAATTGTTGCATGACTTTGTATTAAAGTGCTGTGTGAAATAGCAGTAGGAATTCAAGCTCAGCAGTTAAACTACTTAATATTCTCCGTTAAAATATTTGCATGAGTTCTGTAAGAGTAGTCTGACTGTCAGAACTCCATTGCAGAGAGATTTTAGATAAAGATTGCAAAGGAAAAACTGTTTCTATACAGAGAGTATCAAGGAACTAGGGGAACTAACAAGAAAGCCTGGTTGTGGATTGGTTTTGGGCCTTTCTAAACTTATTTTACTAACAAGCATGTATAACAGTATTTCTTCCTTTGTTACATTATGCTGTATAGGCTTCATTCCTCTCTTTTCTGCTTGTGTGCTTCTGCTTTCTGTTACAAGTGTGGCTAAGTTGGATTTCCTTGCTGTAGAATGGAGAGAAATTAATATTTTTAGACCATTGCCTGCTTATTTCTTATTCCAGATGCAGCATAGCTTAATTTACTGCATATAAGGGCTGTTGCAGGAATGTTAATATCTAGACTTCTTTCAGAAATGTCTCATTACACTGTCATTTCAGGGTTCTTTGTTCATAGACTAGAACGTGACATTAAGCTGGTTTTTTTTGTTTGCTTCTGATAAATGCTTTTAGTGACTAGATATGGAAAATAGCTGTAGCTCTTAACATTAATTGTCTGGTTCTAAAGACAGAAGAACTCCTCTCCTGACTTCCTGACAAGAATTTTCAAACAGAGCAAAATTCAGGAAAAGAATACAAATTTTTACCACCATGATTTGTTAGTATTTTCACTATAGATAAATATCTATTCTAAAATTCAACCTAAGGTAATTTAGCTTCTCTTAAGTCATTAAAAGCTAATGGTTAACTCTCTTCAATCTTGTAATTAAAACAAATTTAAGGTAAATGTTTATTCACAGATACCTTTGTCCACTTACTTGCAAAATTTAGAGGAATGATCACTTAGGTACCTAAAAAAATTCTGAAGATACCTATATCCCTGGAATAAGTTACTAAACTGAAATGAAAGGCATGAAGATAAAGCTGAGTACTTGATAATACACTTTTTGTTACCTCATTTGATTCCCAGAACTCTCGCTTGATTCCTGCTATGAAAATGAGCTCTTCAAGGTTGTGTGGAAGAACAAAAAAGGAAAACCTTAAAGAGATGGACCATCATTCAGCTATTGGAGTAACTTTCACAGTCAGTGATATGTTATTGCTGTGAATGTTTCCTGCATTGCTTCAGCTGGTTGCCTACCTGCTGAACTTGTGCAGCATACGATAGCAGCATATGGAGGCATTGGAGAACAGGCATTTAAAACAAACCCAGAGAGCTGCAGAAGTGAAAGGAAATCCACTGTCTATTTTTTTCCTTATTAAAAAAAAACCGGTTTACCACTGCCCTGTACATAACTTACAGGTAGCTTTATTAATCTTTAGTATAAGAAGCTCCATGTTCACTGTCATTATGCCAAAAAATTAAGAGTTTTGTTGGGATTTTTCTTTGCTCTGCTATATAAGCCTTAATTTTCAGTACTGGGCACTGATTTGTTCTCAGTTTGCAACTCTGCCATCTTCCATGCTGTTGATATTGCTAAATTTGTGAGACTGTAATGTCTGTGCTGCCCTACAGCTAAATTAAATCTGTGCTGTGGAAGAAGCTCTTCACTCTTCTGAAGTGTACTAAGTTCTTTCATGAGTCCCTTATGAATGGGAAGCTCAGACAGAAGAGGAATGAGTTTAGGTAAACTTTCTCATTGCACTTCATGTTTGTTCAGTAGCAAAAGCTTTATTTCCCAAGGTATAGTAATCCTAACTCTTGGCATTTCATGTGATGACAATACATTTTAAGTGCTGTCTGTGGCTGTCTTACGGTGTCTGTTTGTATGAAACTGCCCTACCTCTTTTCTTTCCCTTCCTTCTCTGGAAGGTACCATGTATGGGCTTCCTGAGTATTTGGTTGAGATTGGCACATATGGAATCATCCATTTTTTTCCCAGACTATTTTGTAGGATTACATACCTGTGAATCGTAGACTTGTTAAGGTCGGAAAAGACCTGTAAGATCACCCAGTCCAACAGTCAGCCTAGAACTCCCACGATGGTCACCACTAAAACATGTCCTCAAGTGCCATATCCAAATTTTTTTTAGCACTTCCAGGGAACCCTGCTTGATAACCCTTATCATAGATAAATTTTTCTTAATACATCCTCTCAATCTCCCCTGGTGCAAGTTGAGGCAATTTCCTCTTTTCCTGTCACTTTTTACCTAGGAGAAGAGATCGACCCCCACCTGGCTACAATCTCCTTTGAGATAGTTGTGGACAGTGATAAGTTCTCCCCTCAGCCTCTTTTTTTCTTCAGGCTATATCCCCCCAGCTGCCTGAGCCACTCCTTATACGACTTGTGCTCCAGTCCCTTCACCAGCTCTGTTACCCTTCTGAAGATGCCATCCACCTTAGTGGACGTGCCAAAATGTTACCAAAAGGAATTGATTTCTGAAGTGTTTGAAGTTATGTGCTTTCCTGACTTGCCTTCTATGTAATATAAAACTTCTATTAATTGATGCAAATAATCGTAAGCGAACAGTTTTTCTGCTAATGAAAGTCCATAATTGCTGATTTAAGTAGAGTTCTGGCTGCTCATAGGCATCAAATTTAGCCTGGTTTGTATAAAACTATATTCTTTGCATCTAGCTGTATACATACATGTTTTGCATTTACTTCTTAGCCTACAGTAAAATGTTGCAAGGTTGTTGTTTGGGTTTTTTTATTAGGTGTTCTTTTCTTTTCAAAAGTGTGGAGTCTTAAGGTATGCCCTCTGTTGTCCAAATAGCTCACAGATTTTCACTAGTCTTGTAGAAAGACTAACATTTCAAAGAAAATAGAAATCTGGTAATCACTAAATTATTTTCTACTGACTTCCTGTACCTTATGTCTCTTTAAGTACTGTGCAATATCCTACTTCAAGCGGAAACAAATTGGTTAAAACTTCAGGTCCTTGAAAGTGTAATGGACTGATTATGTTTCTGGCTAAGGTAAATGTATTTTTTACTTAACCTTACAAGTTTAATATAAGTTTGTAGATAATTTTTCTCCCCTCAAATCCTGAAAAATGGCAGGTATTACTTGAGATGGTATGCTAATTCCTAAGTGCTTAAAAATCTAATGCTAAAAGCTGATTCTTAAATGGAAACAAAACAGCTTAGAAAAAAGCTTGAAGGCACTGCCTGTGCGGTGTTACACAGCTACAGAACACAGTCAGTAAAGCTTGTATTTTGAACTGCATAGGTAAATAGGCAGGTATGTGTATTAACTGATAACTGTATACTGAAAACTTACCAGGCTTTTTAGTAGCAGGTTCCTAAACATTTGCTGACTTCGAATAAACCTGATTCAAATCCAAAATGTAACAGCAAAGCCAGGTCTAAGAATGTAGGTGTAAAACTAGATATGCCGTTGTTGGCATTGGAGAGATTTTGATTTGGTTACTTGATTGTAACTTCCACTTTTTGACTATCTCAAAGCTAGTTTAGAGATATGGAAGTTGTTATTGTGTATCTATATTGTATATGAAAGTTGTATGTAAGACAAAAAGCAAAATCTGAAGTCATACTCATTACACAAGTCCACTGAGTATGTTTGTTCAACTTTATAATTTTAACTTCAGGATGGTATTGGTAGTTACTTCCTGTCCAGAAAATGGTTACATTTCAAACAGTTTCCATACGATGGAAGCCAGTGTTATACAATACTTCCCCCCCAAATGCATACAATTTTTGTCAGACCTCAGAGCGTTTTTATGAATATGGAAAAATCTGTGGTTTTCTGTTGCTTTGAACTGTGTGCAGAGCTTGTTGACTTGGACTCCTTAAACAACACTGATGCTTGGATGCTGTAATTTATGAATTAGTTTTAACTAGAGCTGCACTTTTAATCACTCTCCTCATTTCTTTTCAGGGGTCTCTTCTCAGACTGCTTAAAGTAACAAAACTTGCTACAGCTTCAGAAACAAGCTAGGGGAGAATATTTTTAAGACTAGCAGGACACCGGGAGAAAGCTGTGGGATTAGTATGGTGACATTTGGAAAAAGTGAAAAAGTCTTTGTGCTTTCCTAAATCTGATGATAATCAGCAAATGCCTGAAATACCTGAAATACTGCCTGAAATGTGCGGTGTTCATGTTGTCTGACCTGGGGATAAATTTCCTTGGATGACAGCTATTATAGAAGCTCAGAATTCACTGTATGCAAAATCACCACCTGCAAAACATATGTGATGCCTACTGTGAGGGTTTGCAGTCCCCAGGACTGCTGAATACTCTGTGCTGAGCATGCAGTCATGTGGCAGGGTCTCCTGTGCCTGGGGCTGTAATGGCATGAGGACAGCACACTTTTTGTCCAGTCTCCACCATTCCAACCAGCTTGGAGTGTGGTTGCACTTCCATTTTGAGCATAGGGGTACTGTCCTGGTTTTGGATGCATGTGGCATCATCGTTCTCTGAAACTCTTCGTATGAAACCTGGTAGATGAAATCTTGCTCTGTTTGCGACAAGAAAATATCTCCAAGGCACGTTTTGTTGGACTTGTTTTGAAAACAGTCTCGTATGTGGACTCCATGTGCATCAAAGCCAGGAAGACTGGAAAATGCACTGGAGCTTGGAAGATCCGTATTGGAGAAATAGATATTGACATGAATCTCATGGAATTTTCACTATTGAAACTGAGCTGAGTAAGAACACCACATCACGTGTGCTTATTCATCCCCTTTTCATCTTACTGGTTGGGGAAAATACCTCTGCTGAGAAGTTTTAAACTTCCCGGTGGCAGGCAGTGCCTGTAGCGGTTCCTTTTTTTAAAAACTCAGTTCCTCCATGGGCCACAGTCCACTCAGTGTTAGGCTGTTTCTGTGTCTGCTGTCTGCTTCTGCTTAGGCAGCTCTTTGCTCCAGCCCTTGCTTAAGAGTCATTGCCCGTGTCTCTTTTTTCTTCATCTGCAATCCTGGCCTGGTCTTGTGTCCATACAGGGAAGTTCCTGACGTCATCCTACATAGTGCAGCAACTTCTCTGCTGAAACATTGTCACTTTAACCCGGTATGGAGGAGGAAGGGAGGGTTGTACCTAATTTTTAGTATGTTTTTTAGCATCATTAACACTCCATAAGGGTAGACAAGTAGGACATCAAGTAATGTAGAAGTTCATACTTTCTTTTCAGTGGCCTTATTTTTTTCAGAGTTACTAAGACGATGGAATCCCAGCCTTGAGAAATGGTAGGTTTTATGGCATTCAAGATAATTTCAGAGTCATGGTAAGCAATAGTGTGATGGAAGAAATAAGCAAAAAGAGGTTTTCACCACTAGTGCTGTAGAAGTACCAGACACATTAAAGAATAGATACTTTTTTTTGAAAAATAAGCATATAGTAATTATGGATTAGCAAGGAAACTTATTTCTAGTGTTCTATAATAACTTAAGCTTCTTTCATGCAAGCTCTAATTAGTGTAACATGTTTCCTACATTGAGCAGTCTGCATTTTTTTTTTAAAGTTGTGTTAAGATTTCATAATGGAAAGAGTGGTTGGAAACTATTCATTCAACTGTTAGTAAATACGTTTATCTCCTAAGCTTAGCTTAGGACTGATCACGTATCAATGAATGAATTTCTGTGTTGATTATGGAAAAGCCTGTTATGACTCTGCCTGCTAAAGTGATACTTCTTTTGCTACTTTAGTCATCACATTGCTTCTCAGGTCCAGGAGGACTTGGCACTTACTTCTTGTTAGTCTTTGACCATTGTAATATTGCAGCCTAAGGCAGTTAAGAACAGCAGGATATGAGCCTTAATGTTTTTGCCATGCCTGAGCGGACATTTCTAATAGTCAAACTGTGTTATTATGGCATTCTTGTTAGTTTGTTTTCATTTTGTCCAGCTTCAGTATATTTCTGGAAAAATGAATTACTTTTCTTTGTAATTAGTGAGGAGTTCTTGTCTTAGTTCCTGTTAATGTCTTTAATGAGTACTGAATAGCTTCTGGTAATGAAAGAACAAGAGAAAGTTGAAACAGGAAGAGAAGAGAGGGAAGAGTGAGAAACTGGTAGGGTAGTTTGTTTTTTTTTACAAGATTCTTTACAGCTGTTTTTTTTACAAGATTTTTACAGGATTCTTTAAAGCTATTCTTCGTTTCTCAACTCTGTGTGGGCAAAAATAGGGGGATGGTGCTATGCAGGGCCAACAGTTGGACTTAATGATCCTTGGGGATCCCTTCCGACTCAGCTTATTCTGTGATCCTGTGAAAAATAGGGGACTTATTTTTTATATATAGAAATGTATATTGTAATTTAAAAAAATATTAGCTTTTTGACCACTTAGGAAGGCAAAGAGGAAGCTATCCTCCTATTTAATTAATATTCCTATAAATAGTATTATTTGAGCTGAATCGATTGAAACTTTCAGTCTGGGAGGGCATCATGTCCTTGTGTGGATAATGGAAGAGCAAAACTTTTATGTAAAGATGAATTGGCTGAAGTTACAAATAGTTTTATATGTTTTATACATTACCTGTTTCTTGTTCACAGGTGTTTTAGGAAATCTAAAATTTAAGTAGTTCTATATAGTGTGTTGCTACAGAAAAGTACAGATGATGTAATTGTACAGCAGCTTTGAAGGACTTCAGTGGTGCATCAGTGACTGATTCTATAACACATTTAATCCTATAGACATGGTGCATAACTTCCATTAGTTTGCAGAAATAATCTTTATAAATGTTCATTGTCAAGTGTCAAAACAGTGGTCTAATTCTAGAGTCATCTGAAGTTTAGTGTCTTTGTCAGAAAAAAAATCCTAATTACCTCAGTAATCTGGCAAAATCATGATTTATCCAACTCGTTTAGCAAAGGGAGCTGTGCTTTTTCCACAGAGTGAAGACAGCTTGTCATTCAGTAAAGCTGTACTTAAAACATGCAAAGAATAGACTGTAACTGTAGTTTTATCTGAAGTGATTAAAGAAGTGTAAGTAAGCTTCATTTATGCTGTTCCATACCTAACTGCACTGTCTACGCCAGACCCACAATGTGCCCTGCAAAGTGCTCTGGTTTGTCTTGAGCAGCACTGCTAAGAAATCAGCAGGAACATGCAGGCCACCTCATCAAACGAATTGAGGATATTTAGGTGGGTCTGTGGAAGATTTTTGTGCTGACAGTGCTGGAGAGCAGCATCTCAGGGCTGAACAGTTGACTTTTACTGACACTCGCTTTAGTCATATAGTACTCACCTACCTTTTACATATTAAAATCCTAACCTGTGGTGTGTTGGAAGTCCCAGTTATGTGATATACTGTACTGGGAGTGAACTGAGCATCAGTGCTGGTCAAGTGTATATTCATTAACCATGCATCTGCATCTTGGATTCAATTCTTCTTTGGTCTTTAATTAATGTGGTCAGAGCCTTTATAGTTTCCTTTCAATGTCAATATTCATCAAAACAATTGTCAGGCTTCTAAGATTTTTTCCATATTTTTTTGATGGGCTCTTTAATTTTCCAGGGTTGAAAAGCTGGTGCATTATGTTAATATGCATCCCTTTATATTGGCATATACTTAACTGGGAGGCGCATTTAAAAATATATCTAATATTGAAGACAACTGAAGTTTAAGCGTGATTGAAGAAGTAATTGTAGATATTCGAAAGAGCAGAAATAATTAGTTTGTTCTGTCAAGCAAAAGGTCTATAAAAGCCAGTCGCCTTTGCATAACATTGTGTGCAAGAGATTTGGATCAGGAAATTAGCTACGCAACCTCCTAAAGCTTGGTGATTTACAAGGAAAAGATGAATTGATGCTTTGGGTACATATCTGTGGAGAACTTGCATGTGCATTGATCCCCTTGGCCTGCCTTTGTTCTTCTTTATCTTTCACTGAAACTCTGTTTTGCTGTCTCTGATCTGTTCTGCATACTTTCTGTCATTTCGTCCAACGTTGGAGAGCACCATGTCTGTTGTCCGGTAGACTTCAAGGAATCTTGACTCCCAGCTGAGTAATACAGTTCTACTACTGAAAGCTGCTCTTCCTGCCAAGCAATAGAGATATTTCAGGGAGTTCACATGTACCCCTTTGTAATGATGCCAAGTTAAACCCGTTTGACTACAAGTACCCAAAATTCTGTGGGTTTTTTTACACTTCCTTTTATTTTGGGAAAAAATGTATTAAAAACATACCTCTGAAAAGAAAATGAGGGCAGGTCAAAAGGTATGTTTTTTCACACCCTGAAAATGGGAGTCAAAATACCTAAAAAGTTAAATTCAACCTATAGTCCCGGTATTTCGTATCTTTGGAATTTGATGGCAGCATTCCTCAAAGAATACAGCAATCAATGTGTCATTAAAATGTAGCCAGATTTAAACTGACAGCTACAGTATCATAGAATAGTTGGAATTGGAAGGGACATTGTGCCGGTTTGGCCAAAATCTAGCAATATATTCTCTGAGAGAAAACCAGGTTACAACCACCTTCCCCCCACCAGGTTCGGGAGAAAAGGAAATTTTCCTCGAAGGAAAGTGAAAGAGCTAACAACTATTTATTTAACAAACACACAAGAAAAGGATAATAATGCTAAATAANAAGGGTGGTTGTAACCTGGTTTTCTCTCAGCGAATATATTGCTAGATTTTGGCCAAACCGGCACAGGTAGAAACAGTCAAAGATTTTCTGCAAATCGAACTACTTTCTTAGACAACATTTTACAACAGCAGCAGCTCAGCACAATAGCCTTTCTAGTTAAAACAGAGAAAAAAAACAAACCAAACCAACCAATCAACCAACAAAACATAAAAAACCCCCACCAAAACCAAACCAACTGAGTCTTCATAAAAGCTTACCATTTATTAGGCAGGCTTTATTAGGAGCCAATCCTCGCATTCTCTACAGCAAAAATTGGAAGATTACATAACAAAGGATTTACTAAATGATTATGGCCACTGAACAGATGTCCTTCATAATGCTGAAGTTAATTATATTGATAAATGTACAGACATGAAAACGTTATTGTAACCCTATTTGTACTTTTTGTACAAATTTTGGTGGTTTTAGCCTTCTTACAGCATTAACCAAGGAACAGGTCATCACTTCAATTCAGCAATGGTTATTGTCGTCAATACAACTGCATGGAAAACAGAATTTACAAATAAACACTTAAAACATATAATGAGCCAATGTTACCATTTTAACACATCAGTAATCTGTTGGTCAGATAATGATACAAATATCTGAGAAGAAACACGAAGAACATCAAACTAGAAAATAGTAACAAAAATGTTTCACACAACCAGGTTTTCCGGAATAAAATTTACCTTTGAGCCATCCAAACTGATTATCCTGTAGACATTTCTTGTGCTGTCATAGAAGTAGGACACAGTAACAGCATGCTTGCTGGTGGGAACCCAGTTCTTCTTAGTGTTTGGGTCAATCTGGAAGACATGAGCTCGGGTGCTGAAAATGGGTTGTTCCCTGAAGGATAGAGAGAAGAAGTCATGAATCTAATTTGTCTATACTATCATTGCACATAAGCTATCTGCCAGTTATGCCCATTGGGATGTACACAAGTTACTCTGGATGATAAACCTTGCCTGATGACTTCTGCATGTGTTGCTGCATAGAGCAGATAAGTTTGTTAATACATATATGCAAGCAAAATGCAAGCCCTCTAAGGCAAAAATCGGCACCCAGTTGAGTCAGATAAATAGAGACATCTCTAATATAGACTCAGTCCCATCCCATCATCTCCCCAGCTCTTCACTGCCCATCTATCCCTTTAAACTAAATGGCATTAATACATGTGAAACTTCATCTCATTACACTGCACACTGCAGAATGTGCATGACTTCAAGCCCACTTCTTCTCCAAAATTTTCTAATATTCTGATTATTTCCATCAATTTTAGGCCATAATCTCGATCTGAACTGTCTGATTCAATGCAATTACTCTAAAACTAACATGAATTCAGGCCAGGCCATTGTTTGGAGCTTTATACCTAAATGTATTTATGCCAATATTAAATAATGTATAAAATACTTTTTAAATTGTAAATTGCTTAGCAAATAAAATTATATGAGGCAAGAAAATCCCCTTACAACCCCTTACTATAATTTAGAATTTACAGCTTTTTTTCCCCATGACCACTACCAGGACATACAGCATTGCACAGAAATCTAAAAACATTTTAATACCACTAAGATGGTGATAAGATGGCCTTCTACAATGGAGTGACTATATCAGTGGACAAGGGATAGGCTGTGGATGTCAGTTATCTGCACTTCTGTAAAGCCTTTGACACAGTCCCCTACAACATACTTCTATCTAAATTGGAAGAGATAGATTCAATGGATGGACAGTTTGGTGAATAAGGAACTGGTTGGACAGTCGCATCTAGAGGGCGTGTGATCAATGGCTCAGAGTCCCATGGACATCAGTTTTAATATGCTCATCAATGACACAGAGAATGGGAGGACTGATTGCACCCTCAGCAAGTTCGCACTTGACACCAAGCTGAGTAGTGCAGCTGATGCACCTG